>VXBI01000855.1:470862-498205 GCA_013397375.1 Toxostoma redivivum | reverse complement strand
GGTTTGCCGTGCCCGGTCTTCCCAACCCCGGAGCGAGCAGGGGCATCATCGGCGCGCTGCATGGGGAGAAGAGTTATCACCGAGGCGCGTCCCGGTGGGGGGAAGAGAGAGATCAAACCGACAAGGACAAAAAAAAAAAAAATCTATCTATTTAAAGCTAAGGCTCTGCAAGAGGTGGAAGAACTGCCCCTCGGAATTGTCAGCTTCCTACAACTGCGGCTGGAAAGCCATTTTTAAAAATAGACGCCACGAATAATGTGGTCACCGCCGCCTTGAGAAGGGAACAGCTGGCGGCCCTCCTCCGGNTGAACCTGCGACCATGCGAGAGCCTCAGTCCTCTCCTCCCCCGTCCCTCCCTCCCCGCTTCCCTTATGAGCCCTTTGGAGATCGGCTCCTACAACACCGGCATTATCTAAATAGCTTCACAAAGCAATAAAATACAGCTTAGATATCGTTCAACATCTGGCATTAAAATACAGAGAGAAAAAAAATCCACACAGGACTTTGTTTTTACGACCGAATTTAAGTGCTGTCAGGTTGGTTCACCCACAAGTTAACTCCTTCCAACAGCTGGGAGCGTGGCGAGCTAACCTGGCATATTTTCCGCATCCTTCCTTAAAAAAAAAAAAAAAAAATAACCCACAGAATCAGCTCAGCCAGGCTGTTTTAGTCACTTTCATACATTCAATCTGCCGGGCCTTTAACAGACCCCCGGGCAGCCGAGAAGCTCCAGGCCCACTGGAGCTCGCGTGTGCATGTGCATGTGTGCGTGTGTGCATGCACAGGCTCTCCGGAGCGGCCGGGGCGAGCAGCCCTCCAGCCCTTGCTGCTGAGTCACAAATAGTGTCCCCCGGAAAGGAAACCCAGGGAATGCTCTTTTCAAATTCTCTGCCAGCCTGACACGCCACACAGCTCGAGAAAGGCAGCTTTGACGCAGGATTCCCTGCGTCAGGTTCCGGACCCCACCTGCGCTCCCTCTTTCCCGGGGCGCCTGTCACCGGCACTGCCGCACGGCTGCGGGTGCGGGCTCGGGCGGGCGCAGAGCCCGGCTGCGGGTCGGCGTGTGCTGCCAGTAAATCCTCGCCGAGCAGCGAACCAGGCAGGGTGTGCAATTCGGGCAGTTACTAGGGCAGGTAATCGGCAGAGAAAACGAAAGAAAAGCCCTCGTCAATTTGCGTATAGGACGAGAGCCACTCCCTCCAGGAAACTCGGTGAATTTTAAATTGTGGTGGTTAATGATTAAAAACCCTTTAAACTAGCGAAATCAAATCATACAGCAGAAACGTCCCGAGCAAAAATTCCACCACCGCCACCACCACCAGTACGCGTCTGCTCTAGAGCAGAACTTAGGGCTACACAAACATCGCTACCGAACACCCGGCGACTTCGGCGGGGGCTCCTGCTCCGCCGCGGTGGTGCCGCTCGTGTACATCTGCACCCCCGGACACATTCATTTTTCCCCTCGGCGGATCAGCCCCCAACACAAACCCCCCTTCCCGCCCGCCTCGCACCCCACCGTCCCCCCGCCCGCAGTTCTGCCCCATTATTTCATCACATGACCACTAAAGGGTTAAGGATAATACCTACCAAATCTGCTGTGGTCTTGCCTGGTTCCCTGGATAGTACCATTGGGGAAGATTTCTAAATGAAATCCAGTCCTGCAGTATAGCTGCCTCCGCCTGAGGATCCCCTTTAAATGGTCCAAGTCCGTGACCGCAGGCCCCCTGGGTAGCCCACCTGCCTCAGACTGACCCAGGTGGTCACTTAACAAAACCGGACTATCCACCGGCAAAACGGGCACATTCCCAAAGGGTACTGCATCCTGCACACCGAAATAGTTCCCAACTTCACCTAAGGGAGCCATCAGAAGATTCTGCTTTTAGAGAATGAGAATAAACAATAATGATGGTGCCAAACCCAGGAGATACAAGATTAGGTATATTCCACTCCTCTCCCCTCCCTAGCGCAGTTACAGAGAAAATGTTCTTTCTTCAATCCATTAAATGCATAAATAAAAGTAATATTCTGTTTTGACTGGTACAGGTTCAAGGTCAAACCAGTTAGTCTAAGAAACCACCACTTTATACTCACACACTGACATATTTATAAACATATAGATGTGTATATCTATATAAATGCATATATCCCCAGCTCTTAGCAAGCAACACGGTCTTCAGCCCATCCAACTGTAATAAAGAAAAAAATCCGTAGTTTCTCCATTTGGTTTAAGATAAGAATGACCATAGCAACTTAAATACCTAGGCGTTATAGGGATTTTTTTTTTAAGATGCACAGGCTACGTCAGGATTTATGGATTCTGACTCCAGAAAGGCATGCGCTGTTTTTACTCTATAACAGACTGCATACATCAGCATGAATCCTGCAAAGGGGGAGGGGGGAAATCTCACGTTGTTGGCTGAGATAAATCCAAAAAAAAAAAAAAACAGGAAAAAAGAAAAAGGAAAAAAAAAACTTTTGACGTCCAAATCTATTATCCAGAATTCTCAGGAGGCTCAGCAGATGTCCACTGGTTTAGGATTATTGACGATCCACAAGCAAAGCAGCAACATACAAGTGCTTGTGTCTTTCTTGGCTGGCTCGAAACAGGTGTTGCTTCTGCAGGGCTCCCTGTGAAATGTTGTACTCCAGCACTGAGCTGCAGCTCTTGACTGTGGATCTCCATCCAGCACGCAGAGTGGCGCAGGAAGAGGCATTGGGCTGGGTTTAAGGTAGTCCTGATTGCTGCTGGAAGGATTCTCCGAGGTCCTAGCGCTCAGCCCTACCTGCTGCAATACCGAGCCGCTTCCAGCGCTCGGCACGGCGCGGAGCGGCTCTTGCTGCTCTGCGGCAGCGCGGCGCTCGCCGGCAAATAAATAAATAAGTGGGCGAAACTTTGGGGGAGGAATAAAGCGACGCGATGCTAAATATACCGCGCCCGCCCGCTGCGGGAAGCGGGCTCCTCGGGAGATGCCCGCATAGCCCGAGTCCCCCCTGACATTGGCGGGGGGAGCGGGGCGGGCAGCGCCCTACCCGCCCAGCCCGAGCTCGGCCCGGGGCCCGGCCCCGCCGCAGGGGAGGCGGAGGAGAGCCCGCCCCGCACCGCTCCGCAGCCCGGCCCCAGCCCGCTCTGCCGCAGGTAACCGGGCTGCCGCTGTCCCAAGCGGGCTTCAAACTCACTCCGGCGGGCAAACCGGCAGGGCGCAGGAAGTTCGGGAGCTGGGGGGGTGGTGGTGGGGGTCGTTATCGCCCACGCCGCAATTTTTGCCTTCTCCACTCTGGCCCCCCGCCCCGGCAGCCCGCAGCTCTCCCGCTCTGCCCCTGCGCTGCCGGGGGGCAGCTCCGGGGATGCCGCTGCCGGTGCGGTAGCGCCGGGGCCCTGCTGCTGCCCGGGACGCCCCGCGGGCCAACCGCGGCTCTTCGCTCGGCCCCAGCTTGTAAGAGCGCGGTGGAGAGAAGGAAGAAGCGAGCAGGAGGTGGTGTGGGGGGAGATAGGGGTGCGGTGCGAGGTACGTGCTCTTTTTGCCCCCAACCCCTCCCCCGCGCTCCTCAAAATGAAGTTATTTAAAACTGCCGAGAGAGACTCGGCGAGCGGAGAGAGGGTTTCTGTTTCTTCTTATCATGCCCAGAATTGGTGATATTGTGGTTTTGCCCTTCGAAAAGAGCTGTGTGAATCAGCAAAGGGACAGAGGGTCTTCTGCATTTCCAAAAGTGTTCTTGAGCAGAGCTCAAGGACTGGGCGCGATGCGGAGCCTTGCACGAGGGAGAGGACACTCCGGCAGCTCCTCAATGGAGCACAAAACCTAAAGACACGCTCCTTTGGGAATGGTGGGGGGGGGAGAGAGAGGCAGAAAGAAAAGGAGGAGAAACATAATATCTTGGGGGCTGGGGGAAGAGATTGCATGGTGTGAATGATGATGTGCACCACTGAGGTAGCGGGGTCCGGGAAGGTCATCGGTGGAGCCTGGAAAGAGAACTCTAGAGAAGGAGAATTTTGCAAGGGATTAATTAAAAATAATCGACTCTGTATGTCTTTCTGCTCGATGGGTATGTGGTGGAGGGGGTGGCTCTCCTTGCCTTCTCCACTACAAAAGCCAGCAGTCCAGCTCTGACTGGTGCAGCTTTCCTGCATCCCCCTGCTTGCCAATGTGACTAAACACGAGAGCAGGGAGAGAAACTAGTTTCCATGTCTAGCGGGGAAACTGCAGCAGGGAAAAGCTGTGTCCTGAATCCACAAGGACCTTTAGGGAACTGACTCACGCCAGTGGCGCATGAGCCACCCCTCTTTTATTTGACTCCAATAGTCTTTATTGCAATTTGAAGGACAGGATGCAGAAGCTTCAGAGCAGGGTCACATCACTCTAGTCCTGTACAAACCCACAAAAAGAAACAGTTGCTGCATGTCAGCCCATGCATTTCAATATGCAGGAACAGAAAAAAAAAAAAACAAAACTCCAAAGCAGTACATTTTTTGCTCTCCAGCAAATAGTTCCAAAGCATTTACCCTTTTGTTTTTAGGATTTGAGGACACTGCTCTCACATGCTGGTTATATCAGCGTGAACAACTGCAGAATGACTTGGGAAAAACTGCAGAACTCACCATGTCAAAAATCATCATTCTTTATCAAGTGGATCATGGCAGTACCCAGAGGCCCCATTCAGGGCTCACAGTTCCATTGTGTCGGATACTGTAGACACATGTAATAAGAGAGATGGTCTGTGCCCAAAGAGCTTATGATCTTAACCCATGATGAAAGACAACAGGTGTATAGTACAAACCCATGGGGGAAGGATAAGGGAAAAACAGCCTTGAGAATAAAAAGCAACAGGCCCAGCCAGTGACAAGTGTTTGGTGTCAGAAGGAAGTTTTAAGGAGATTTGAAGGAGAACAATAAAGCAGCTTTACGGTTATTAATGGGGAGATTTTTCCATGCATAATGGCTAACTTGGAAGAGAAATAAAATTGCTTGTTAAAAAATTGGACTGTGGAAAAGTGAAGGTTTGTGCCACTGGCAAACCAGAGGGGAATATTGCCGAGTGACCATAAGGGCCTTGTATCTGGTGCGCTCTCAGGAAAGAGGTTGCCAGCTCCTTTCTAGTACTTTAAATTTACACTTCTAGTCCCAGTGAAGAGTATTATATGGATTTTTTTTTTCTTTACTTCAGGCTTCAGTGTTTTCTATCTTGTACTTCACACCAGCTTACCTTATGAAAAATATCTGAAGGTAAAGAAGAAAGAATTGATATAGTTGCCTTTTTTTTCTAAATTGAAAGCCCACAGGTTATTTGCTATAGGAAGTTTAGTATAATAAAAGTGTTATCTAAGTTGAAGCTTTGATGTCTGAATTACTCATATCAAAGCCACACATGAATTATGCAGGACATCCCCAAAATTATACCCATCTGTGAGTAGGTGGTGTTCCAACCTTGCTTCACATAAAATCTATGTGTGATGTGTAATGTCAAACTTACCCCTTACAGAAGTTTGGCATTGCTGATAGCTGGGGCTGTATTAAAAACCTACACTTTTATCCCCAAGACACTGAGGCAGGAACATCCCTAGCTCCCCTCTACTCGAGATTCACACCCACTTCCCTTATACCCTCCTGGAATTAAAGACTGCATCTGCCACAGTGAGTCATCAAGAGCTTACTCATCAGCTTTATGCAGGATTTTAACTCCTGAGAGCAGAACTGGTCAGAAGGATCCTGCATTTCTTGAGGAGTTCCTGGCACACATTCTCCTCACTTGTACCACACTAATGTGACACCTCTGTTAGGTTTTAGCTATTATGACACTTTTAAAAGAAAATTGTTTCACCTGTTGTCTACCAACTAGTTTAGTTTTAAAAGATCTTTTCACATATCATTTTTGAGTGTCATTTAAAAAACAATTCAGCCTGCCCAAACAGTTTTTTCTTGGGTTTTTGTTTTGTTTTGTTTTTTAATTCCCCCCATACTGTATCATTTCACCAAGAGCAGGTTCTTATTCTGGACCTTTAATGTATCTAACTCATTTATTTCCCAACCTTGCAGACAGAGAACTGAAAGACTTAGTTATTAAAAGGATAGGTGTTATGACTTTCCCATGAAATACATGGCATTTGCCAATTTTACTAAAATGACTTGAGGCAGAAAAGTTTTAAAAGCCTTTTTTTTTTTATTTAGTAAATGGAATAACAGAAAAAGTAATGCTATTTCCAGCTTTCTTGACAAGTTAGAACTTTTAGGGTATTTCAAAGCATGACATAAACCTAGATATAAGACTATTAATTAATCTCATCTCACTTGAGGCTGCTAGAATTGAAACATCAAGATATAAATTACTTCTTCTTCAACACAGAGAAATAGGAGCAATTTTAGGGCACAAATCATCTGACCTATTCTAGGCATCTACTTTAGGACAACATGACTCATGTGTTAAAGATGCTTAATTCTTCCTCGTGTATGGAGGGAGCCTATATTAGATGTAGACTTCTACATGACAGAGGTCTAGATAGGACTGCATGGATCCCACCTGCTGCCTTATACATGTGATTGAGCACTTCCCCAGAATGGCTGGTGAGGGCACTAAACTATTAATACAGTTACACAAATTGACACTCCGAAGAAAACTCATGCGATCTCAGCAATGAAAAATGACTGAAAGTCATGATTATCAAACATTAGATTGACTGGAAATAAAGAAAGTATTTGTGAAAACAAAACAAAACATAAAGCCATGTGATTCAGGTTAACTGGATTAATAAAAGAAATGTCTACAAATTTAGAAAATTTAAAATTTCTTATTTTAGAGACTGTAGAAAAATAGCAGTATTTATGACCACAAAGATTCCTGTAAGAATTCCAGAATTCAGCAGGAAAGGGCGTGTTCCCAGTTAATCAAATATTCACACTAGAGTACTGTAAAACATGCAGTTTAGATGGAAAATTCCAAGAAAACACCAGTGTCAGTGTCACCATGCGATACACAGCAACAGTGGGATATCTGACATGAATTCTTCATGGTGTTATGGTATTTTGCAGTGTACAGGAATTAGTAGATTCACATAAACAAATACTGGCAGAATATGAACTTTGTGATCATCCTAGAGTGGAAGTTATTAGGTTCCATGTTTTAAGATATCTTAATTTGAGCACAAAAGTAATACTGCTGTTACCAGTCAGATAAAGTCAAGTGCATTGACACAGGTGTCAACGCAGTCTTTTTGAATGCCTTGTTGGTGACTCTTGAAGGGAGATAGGGTGAAGTATGAAACCTGCCAAATATGTTTGAAATTTCTGTGACGTGTTTATTTGTATATAGCTTGTATCTGCTGATTTTAGCAATTAATTGATTGTCCACTACGTTGCAAGTCCCTCCAGCTCAAGAGCCAAAGTGCCACTGATTGAAAGGAGAAAAGGGGAGGAAATTAGGGTTGCCATGTGTGCAGGTGACCGCAGAGGCCTCCACATGGCAAGCAAGTTGTGTGGCAAGGCTCACAGAACTGCCCATTGTGAGAATCTCTTTGCCATGGCCAGGGCTTTGCTTGGTGCACCTTCACTGCCCAAGCACAAGCGGTGCCTCATCAAAGGTTTCTGCCTTCTTCGTGCCCCCATACTGCCGATGATCGGTCGTAGCTGCAGTCTCGGTAGGGTTTGCCAGCAGGCTGCAGGGCATCCCGGAGCCTCTTCCTTTGGCTGACATTCTTTCTCTGTGGATAGTTCACTGCCTGAAAGATGAGGCGGCCTTCGTACACCAACCAAGGCACATAGCTTGAGCATCAGCTGGATGCTACTTACCAGCGCTAGCCTGGAGCTGCAGCCAGCAGCCAGGTCCTGGCCACTTTGCCGGGCAGGGAGAAGGTGCCGCTCGGGTGGGTGCGTGCCCCACTCATTGCTCCATGAGCGCTGCGGCAGGCACAGCAGCAGCCCGGTGCGCCGTCCTCCGACGGATTAGGTCCGTGCCAGCTCCACGATGGCTCTACGCCCGCTTTCTGGAACGGCCAAAGGCCTTGAGAGCTTTCCCGATGGAAAGGATTACCACTCCCTCCACGGCCCCGTGGCCACCCAGGACATTTCATGCCGAATGGCCCTGAGCCCGGGCCTGCAGCGGCCGCCCGGGGCTGCTCCCCGCGGGGCCGGGCGCTGCGGGCCGGGGGCTGCGGGGCAGGGGCAGCCGCGCTTGTGCGGGGCTCTCTTGCCCTCTAGCGGGCGAAGCCAGCGGGGCGGCCCCGCCGTGCCCCCGGCCGGCGCTGCCGTGCCAGGCTGGAGCCCGCGGCCCGCTCTGCCGGAACGCTGCTCCCACCCCGGGACAGCCCCACCGGCAGCGCGGGCGGACGGGCCGGGCTGTGCTGCGGGCGCCGGGCAGCCTGGCTGGGCAGCGGGGCAGGAGCAGCGCTCCGAGCAGAGCGCCTGTCCGGGATGCCGCCAGCACCGCTCAGCCGGCTGCGGGGAGAGCGACTCGGCGCCACAGTCCCAACCAGCAGCATGGAGAGCTGACGAACAAGACCATAACGGGGCGGTCAGAGACACCATTCGTCTTTGCGATTCCTTCAGCCGCTCTGGCGGCCGACCATGACCCCGTAGCTGCGACCACAGCTGCGGACGGGGAGCCAAAGGGAAGCACGGGGCTGTGCGCCCCAGCTGCTGAAGAAGGGGGCAAGCGCTGATGACAAGGGAGTGCCGGGCACGGGCCACGCAGACACCTGGAGGCAGCCCTGCATCAGCCCACAGCTGAGTGGGGTGGAAGTGGTGCTGCAGGCTGTGCTTGGGAAAGGAAGGGCAGCTGTGTTCATGTGGGGTGTTCTGACACATCGTGATTTCAGTTCTTTAAGTTGTCTAGCCTGTGTTTACTAAGAATTCTCCTACTCTGATGATGGTTTAGAAAATATGTCAGTATTGCCATCGCCATCATTTTTTTCCTTCCTGATTCCAAATCAATAAAAACTTAGTCCTTTCCTGCATTATTTTAAATGTACTATCTCCTTCTAACATAAGTTCTCACATTATCACTAGGAATTCTTGTTTTACAAATGTTTTAGAAAATTCATGTCTTTAAAACTGGCAGTGACTTTCTTCCTGTAGACTTCAGCTTGACTTCATCTCTTTTCCCATTTTGCAAATAAATTTTATACTTTTTCTCCCTCCCCATTTTAAAAATTATTTTCGGTATTATATATTGCATTTTTACTCTGGGTGTTGTAACCATGGAACCACAACAGGCTTAAAAGTTATCCTTTTCATTAAATACAACTTGTTAGCCATCTAACAGAAATCAGAATTTGTTTTCTTCCTCTCTAAAGCTTTCCAACTCTCACTTATAATTTCACATTTTTGAGCAATCACTGATAACCTCTGGGGTGACTGTCCCCTCTCATGATTTCTTGAGGTAGGGTAGTGATGAGAAAGTTTTCTGTTTGCCGGTAGTGAATATAGCTGGGCCACCTGGAATCCACCACTCTGCTACAGTTACTATAATCCTTTGCATGCCTGTGTCTGTTTCATTTGCTTAAATGCTATCCAATTACTTTGTTGATAACTAACATATTTTGCGTGGCTTGGCCTGATGATTTTCTTAATCATTCTGTTGCTACTTCACCAGTAACTCAACAGCATGTAACTGCACTCTGATTCAGTAATGCGAAGGAACAGAAAATAATATAACCATTTGCTTTAAATAACTATCCTGGATATATACTAATGCTTTGCTTTTGGTTGGCCAAGACAAAAGTACCTCTGACTAGAATCTTGCTTGTTTCTCCTGAACTTAATTCTTTGACAGTAAGACTGGAGACCCTTCCCTCTTGTACAGGGAAGAAAGGGGGAGAAGCTCTGGAGAAGTCAGTAGATGTGGGGAGCCAAGGGACTGCAAGATTCCTAAGCTATTCCCCACAGAGGACTGCCATCTTCTGTTAGAGCCATTTCTGTTTGCCCAGTCTGAGTAACTTTATGAAAAAACTGGGAAACAGGTGAAGGGGAAAGAGAGGGGACCACACTGCACAAACTGCCATCAGCGTAATCTTTTTATATACTGTTGTAAGCTACCAAAAATATTTTATATAGTGTCCTATTTGCTGGGGAAGAATTGGAAATGCCTGTGATGTGTATCTAAGGTATTTCAGATAAGTTTTTCTATTCCAGATCTTTGCCATGAACAGCTACAACCCATGTTTGCTGTTACACAGGGAATTAATGCTAATAGCTGTCTTTTCTAGGTTTAAAATAAGTGAATTTAGGCTTTCCAGAGAAGGAAAAAGAAACTAAAAACAGTGTTTCTGAGCTACTATACAGCCCTCAATGTGACTCTCCCTGACTCTCTCTGGATCTCAAGGCACTGCTTTTATGAGGGTCACCAACACACTTCTGAGTACTAGGCTGTATCTTTATCCCTAGCTGGAATATCTCCTCCAGGAGGAGCAGAACAGAAAAGTCTCCATTCCTTTGCCCCCACTCCTCAAAATTCACAGTGGTTTTCACATCCTAGCCTTAATTTCTCAGAAAAAATTGTCAAGGAGCTGAAAAGCTCTCTACTAGAAAGAATTTGCTTCTCTGCCTTCATAGCTGCTCTTGATGAAAAATAGCTTTCCCACCCTGTTGTTTAGACTTCATCAAAATCTGCAAACCTGAAATCCACCATAGGAATTTCAGTCCCCTCCCAGAAGCTGTTATTTCAAGAGAGCTTAGAAATTAATCAGAGAGTCTGAAAAACACATCAGCACTGGGAATCCACAACTAGGATTTCACGCCAGAAATAGATGCTGCCTGAACTACTTTGCTTTTTCTAGGCATTGCAGTGAAATCACTGACAGGCAACGGGGAAATAAACTGTTCGGGAGGTTCCTGTGCTTCCTCTGCATTAAATATTGCTCTAGGTTTGAGGAGGAGAATGGCAATTGCTATCAGGGATTCTCAGGGACTGACTTTATAGCACAACTAAGCATTGAGCACTCAGTTCTGCAGATATGGACAAATTGGCTGTGACTACCTTGCCTTCACTGCAGTAGCACTGCAGCCAACAGAACTAAGCTTGCAAATGTTGAGACAGCAGGCAGACATCTAGTATTAAGTATCCTGCTTTTTTTAATGGGGCACAGGCTTGTGAAGAAATATATGGCAAAACTGAAGGAAAATTATCTTGCCAAGCCTCATGTTATGCTATTTGTATAAATCTTGATATGAACAAGCAGAAGGAATTTGCCTGAACTTTCTGGAATTCATACCTTGTATTCTTGTAATTATCTGAGTGTTCCAGTTCTGTATGTAGGAACTTGGTTCTGCTGCCATGCTGGTGTCTGCTAAGGAGAGCTCTGATATACCAAGCTTGTAAGCTTGCTACCTTCTCTAGACTAGATGTTCTCTGGTTGTGTCTTCCAGTGGAGAGATGGTGATGACACTGCAAACCCTGCTCTTCAAAAAAAAAAAAAAAGGAGCAAAGTCACACCTTAGGTAAGGTACCACAGCATGACTCCATTGCTGGAGTTGACAATTGATATAAATGCAAAACAAGCAAATTTGAGTCTTTTATTCCCTCAGGTAAAAAATCTTTTTATAGTTCATCACTGCAAACACTCAGAATTTGTGGGCCATTCTCAGTCACAGCTTACATAATTAGGAAGCTGTAGAAGTCACCATAGAAGGACAAATGAAAGCAAAACCCAAGTACACCAAGCACAGGGAGATGAGTCAAAGATCCAAGAACTGCTTAAACATTTACAGTTATGCAGTGAATTTCTGGAAACACTGTTTGCAGTCCAGGTGCTCAAAATACGTGACTCTCAATTGTAAAACTGTGAGGTCTGAGGGCCTCACAATGAGGCCCTCAGGTAAATGATCTTGAATAGTCCTCTCTGTAGATTTGATTGCCACTAAATTTTTCCTGCATGCAGATTTTGGTCCAGTAGTCCCTATATTTTATTTATAATTTAGGTCATATGCTGCTTTCATAATTTTTTGTCTAGTCATTTAAAGCATCTTTGCACAGTATTCAGACAAGAGCAAATCTTGGGGGTTGTTATTATATTTTCCATTTTCCTTGGGTTTAAGCAAAGACTACATAGTACAGAGTCTACAAAACACTTCAAATTCACTTTGAAAGTTTACTTCAGTGCTACTCAAAAGTTGAGGCATTAGAGTTGTCTATGAACAGTGAGAATGAAGCTTATTTTTTTATATTTCTGAAAAGTAAAATAGATCTTTTTTATTTAAGACTTTTAAGCAATTTTTAAAGTGCTGTCTAGCACTTGTTCATAACACATACAAATGCCACACTCAAAAAATAACTATACTGGTACCATGCTTTGAAAATAGTCAGCTTTTTAATAAGGATACTTTACAAGTGGAGTCTCTTTTCAAGAACAGAGAATCAAAAAACTTCCATTACTGAAATTTCAAATTATGCATTTATAAGAGCAAATATTAAAAAAAAATAGTGCCTAAATTTAGACTGAAAGGCTAAGATTCTCAGAATTGTTCACTAGTGTCTCTTTTCGGCCAATTACATTCTCTGAAGATGCCTTACGTGAGTGCTCAGCAAGTGAAGTGCAGGAAATACTTGGAGATAATTAGGTTCATTAAGATCTCTTCATGGAATCATAGAATTGTTTAGATTGGAAAAGAACCCTAAGATCATTGAATCCAATCATTAACAGAGCACTGCCATGTCCACTGCCACTAAACCATGTCGCTAAGCACCACATCTACGTGACTTTTAAGTATCTCCAGGGATGGTGACTCCACAACTTCCCAGGGCAGCCTGTTCCAATGACTGACAACCCTTTCCAAGAAGAAATTTTTCATAATATCCAGTCTAAACCTACTTCAGAACAATTTGAGGCCATTCATTCTCATTCATCCTGTCACTTGTTACCTGGGAGAAGAGGCTGACCCCCACCTGGCTACATGCTCCTTTCAGGCAGTTGTAGAGAAAGATAAAGTTCCCCCCTGAGCTCCCGTTTCTCCAGGTGAAAAAAACCCAGCTGCTCATCATCAGACTTGTGCTCCAGACCCTTCCTCAGCTCCGTTCCCTTCTCTGGACACGCTCCAGCCCCTCAATGTCTTTCTTGCAGTGAGGGGCCCAGAACTGAACACAGCATTGGAGCTGTGGCCTCAGCAGTGCCAGTACAGGGGGACGGTCACTGCCCTGCTCCTGCTGGCCACACCACTGCTGATCCAGGCCAGGATGCCATTGGCCTCCTTGGCCACCTGGGCACACCCTGGATCATGTTCAGCTGCTCTCGACCAGCACCCCCAGGTCTTTTTCCAACAGGCAGGTTTCCAGGCACTCTGCCCCAAGTTTATAGTGTTGCATAGGGTTGTTGTGACTTCTCAATATGTTTAACTATTTAATTACTTATGTCCTAAGTAAGAATATGGATTTCAGTGCCTGAGGTTAAGTTCCCACTGTTCAAAATTCCTGGCTTCATCTTTTCGTAGTGAGATCACACTTCTGTTAATTTGTGGAACTTTTTTCATATAAAAATTTAAAATACTCACATTTCACTTCATACCTCCTCAGCCCTTCTGAAAATTATGTCAACCCAGACTAATCACTACAGTTTTCCTATTTCATAGGATAAAAAGACATCATTAAAGATTCCCTATTTCATGGATATACAGCTATGATCTTTGTTTTAGAGTATCTGCGTAGTCACAGGGGTGAATTCTGACAGGTTACGGAGAACAGATGTGAGCTACCAATAAGCATAGTACTTTTTAATTCACATTACCTTTTTATTCACGACTCTTAAGCAAGCTGAGAAGAAAAGCTGGTGCAGGCAACACGACAGCATGCAATATACACCATGAGACAAAGAACATTTCAAAGTTCAATAATAAATTCTACCTGTAACTGACCTTCCCAGCAATTCCTTTCAAGAGTAGTCCTTAGATAAGCTATTCCCAAGCAGAAGGTAAAATTATGTCATTTTTACATCTTTAAACAGCATTTAAGAACAGTGATTACAGAGTTTACTCCTTTTCCCATTAAACACAGAGCAGTCTGACTCCTCCCCTACACCTTTTAGGTGGGCAGCACAGCCATACAGCTTATAGCTATTGTGTGTTCAGGGACTTAGGGCTAACTGTGGCTGCTTTGACCCTCAAGACTTCAGCCACCCTTGTGAAATGCAAATCCTACTTCTGTCCACTGGCCAAAAGCATTCATCAGCAACCTCAAACCTCCTGAGCCAAGATTCACACAAGTGGCTCCAGTTTCAACTGCCTGATGGTATAGAACGGCATGAGCTTAAGCAGTCTCTCTCCAAGGGGGAATATAAACAGCTCAACTCAAGGTCAGTTATGCCCAGAACATTACAAAACATTAATTCACACTGAGCTGAAGAGGAAAAGCTCCTGACATTGTACTCCTTGAATATATTAAAAAATGCAGGCATCCTTGCTCCTCCTAATGCTGATATTTAGAACACATGTAACTGCTGAAAATTAATATCTATTAGGCTGCATTTACAAAAAAGAAGACATCATCATCACTGAGAACCAAACTGGGTATCTACAGACACTAAAGAAGAAAAAGGTAAAATTCCTATCTCATGAGAGATACAGGTCCCAGTCCACCAAACAAACCCCTAGTTTAGAGTGACAGGCAAGGATTTCTCATGCTGCAGAATGCTGTCTCATGCTCTTCAGAGGACGTCTGTTCCCAGTCACGACAGCCTAGTTGGTTCCCATCAGTTCCAGCACTTCAATAGTACTGACTGCTGCTGCATGGCAATTACTGTTGAGTCTGCAGAAACTCATCCAATCTCTTTTTGCTGACAGCATAAGCTATAAGATTACAGTGTCATGTGAACTGTTTTTACCTCTTCTCTTCTGGGGTTTGTTTCCTTACTCTCATTCCTCATAATTATTGAAAGGTTCTTACCTTTCCCTGCTTCTTTACTTTTTGAGCAAGGTGCAATCAATTCAAGCATCTTTGATCTAATTTCCAGTTCTGCTCTCAGTATGGAGCTCTCATCAGCTCCACATTTCACTGCTGCTTTGCCTTTCTTCTTAGTCATGCTTTAATGTGGCTGTTTGATGACTAAAGCAAGAAATACTTACTCATGTACTGTGTCCTCAAGCTCTGAATCACTGAGCATTTAGCACAAAATTCTAGCATTTTGCTCTTAAGAATAATACCCAGAGACTTTGCAGTGGGTATTATGACATTTCACGTTCCTACCTATCTACTGAAAGCTCTTCTTCTGTAACAATAAGATCCTCTTCAACTTTTTTTACTAAATTTGTCATCCTTAAACTATGAGACTCCTCAAAGAACTATGTCTATAAAACAGACTAAAAGAATATGGAATTCTAGAGTGAGACCCTGTATCTTCATACCAGCTACGGCCCCTGTGCCATAAGCTCTTTATCAAAACTACCTTCAGCACCAAGGGCTCCAAATTGTAGCATAGACATCTTCTGAAATGCCAGGGGCTAATATCCTCCTCCTCTCACTTATGACATGAGCATTCTCAGCTGTGGAGGGTTAGAGCTACAACAGAGCCAGATGAACAGCTGTCCTGTACTGTGTTGTGTCAATGATGTACCACATTCACAAAGAGACAATCCCCTTAGCACAAAGTAGTCACTAGAAATGCTCAAACCTCAAGCTCTTCCTTTAATTAAGCTTTTCAATATTAAGTAAAATTTCAGTAATTTTAAAAAATTTTCTTTCTTTGTATTTATGTGACCATTATTCTCAGTGATTTCTAAGTGGCTATGTACCTTCAGGAGAGGAATCCTCTATGATATATATTAGTTCTCTGGAATAAACTTCTTTTTTATCCTTGTTTAACTCTTTTGCCAGTTTTAGTACAGCCAGAAGTCTTTAACAGATGATGAAAAAGAAACATAACTTCAGATTTTAAATATCTGAAAGTCTGTAGAAGTCCCTGGGAAAAACAAAAACTGCTTTGGTTTAAATTGCGTACACAAAGACGATAGGCAGCATCTTTGGGAATGAATAATCTCCCCAAACACAACGAACGTAATCCCAAAGTAACAGCTGTTTTACCATATATTGATAAATAAAACACAATCTGTGCCACAGACTTGGTTAAGAGAGTTGGGGGACCTAATCGGAGAAGACTAACAGTCTCTCATATAAGACTAACATGAGCTACAAGAAAAGAAAAATACTTCATTTTTGGGGTTTCTGTTGGATTGGTTTTAAACAGGCCTTTTATTCAGCACTTCCTGACATGAAACCTTGACCCAGAGCCTTCTAAGCACAAATTTCATCCAGAATTCAGCTGAAATTTGGTGGATGCAGAACTCAGGGGATTACGTCTGGTACACCATGGACAGTGGCAAGTGCTCATACATGCACATAAACAGCAGCATCTCCTTTCTAACAGAAATTTAGAGATTTGTAGACAGAGTTGCAGTGCAATATTATAAAGGTACACTGTAAGTCACTGAAAAATCTAAAAAGAGAACATTCTTTCTCCTGAATTGAAGTTTTTGCCTGGGGTTCTAACCTTCATTTCAGTTTGCAACATGTAAAACCTACAGATAAAGACAAATAGAATTCCTCTTCCTCCTCTCATCATCATAACACTCTTGATCACAACATTCCTAGATACTTTTCAGGCTGCTAATTCAATGCCCACCAGCAATTTTGCTCTTTCCTCTTCAAGCACATTTTTAATGTTATCCCATCTGAAATTCAAGTCTGTTAAATATAATAAATTTGATTATAACTTAAGATTCTCTAGTTATTAAATTAGCTTATTTTCAGAAACCATGCTGAATCTAAAGGAGAAAAAGCAGCAAATTATACCTGACAGCTTTAATGCATTTATAACTATATGAATAAAAGATGTGATTCATCACAGATAATAAGTCTTGCAAAAACTTTGGGTGAGCTAAGAAAATAATGCTAACAGTTCTGCAAAACTACTTATAATTTATAATCATTTGAGTGATGGGGAAATTGTGGCAGATTCTAAAGACTACAAAGTGGTCAAAATTCCACTAAATTTGCTCTTGCAGAATTTCTTTTTGTGTAAAACTACAGCAGTAATTTTTACTTGCACTGTTAGCACACTGCTAGGAAAATTTAAAAACTACATGTAAAGTGGATGTAAGAAAGTGATGAATATCAGTATCAGACTGACAGACATCCTTGGATTTAAAATCAAATGTGAATGCCAAAAGTTTGGTAAAGCAGAAATTTTTAAAAATTTGCAATAATCATCCAAAAACTGTTGAAATAAAGCAATATTTGCAGTAAATATGTTACAAATAGCACCTGCTTCCGGGGATTATTTCCAGCTCTGTCACTGCCTTGCTTGAAGACCTTAGACAAGTCATTCCAGCCTAATGTGTTACATGGTACAAAAAAAAGTGACCCTCCATGGATGCTGTAATACCTAGTTCTTGATAAGGTATCCTGATCTTTCAGAGCAGCAGAGTCCCCCTGTTGCTCTCCCTGCAGGAATTCTGGTACCATCCCAAATACCAGTGCTAGTTGAGTTTCTGGCCATCAGCAAGTAAACCCAGCTGCTGAATATAGCAGTATTACATATAATAAAACAGAGATTATATAAGGAGATTGAGGAGAGTACACTAAAAGGAAAAGGCAAAAGGGTTTCCATGGGTGTTAAATCATTTAGATCCTACTTAATTTGTAACAAAAACTGCTAGCCTACAATTTATTCAATATAATAATGCAATACTTATTCCTCAAACTGGCCTTCCACTTTGTCCATCCAGGTCTGACAAGAGCAGTAGGCTCTTTAGGTGCTGAGACATTACCAGCACTGACAGACCACTGTCATGGGTAGATTTGGGGTAAAGTCACACCATGGATAGTCCCTGCAGGTTACCCACAGACTCTTCTGGTCCTCAGTGCTTCACTGGTGTCAGCTTCAGGATCTTCTCAGGGCTTATGGAGCGGGAGGCTCCCGACTGACTGACCTCAGGTCCTCTGTGTGAAAATGGTGGTTTCTCTTGCTGCTGAGGAGAACAATAAATAGCTTGCTGTCATCAGTCACCCCCTCCCTTCTCACAGAATGCCACCCACATAAACTCAGGGGCAATCTAGCATGGTATGCTGAGCACTCCTAAATGCCTTCAACTACCACAGGCAAGTAGGCAGGTATCCTCTGGAACACTGGATAATCTATCTTTGTGAGCTCTCTACAAACTCTGCAGCAGTAATGTCTGAAGTGACAGAAGATATATATATTTTTCACGTAAGTCAAGACACAAAAAAGACATAAATTTCAGTGCTCCCAAATACAGATGTTCAAAAGCCTAGTAACAAGTTAGTATACAGGGAGAGAGTGAGGATATCACAACTTCTCCCATGCAACATTCTTCCCTCAGTTACATCTTGAAGTAACACATCCCTGCTTTCATCTGTCATCAGGGTGGCACCCCATAAACAAACTCTATCTCCTTTATTGCCAACTCTGCCAGCATATGTGCCCAAAAAGTTTGATATCCAGTTCCCTTCCAAGAATCTCTGCAGCAGCTAGACACAGTAAAGAAAAGCAGTTTACAGTGTAGACATTTACAACTGCATAAAAATTATCTCTGTTCTCCTCACAGTCAGAAAGATTGATATGGGTGTTTCTTCACTTGAGATTCAACTGAACTACTTCAATATTTCTCTTGGGATGAGACAAATCATTCCAGAGATGAATACTTACCCCATTAACAAGAGCATAAGGTGATATATTCAGATACAGTCACCTATACGTAGACATTTATTTTTCGTGGGATGAACCTTACCCCTGTCTTATACATCTCTGCCCTTTTACACAAACCTCCTTGTGCATGCTTTAGTCCCCCCAGTCTCCTCTGTTCCTTAGAAATTAAGTTAGGGCTGATTTGCTGTGAATCCTCTGGACTACTTCAACTAAATCTCTCCATTATAGACCAGCCACAGAGACGCTACACCTAAGCTGCAGGAACGTGAGACTCATAAACAATATAAATACCAAGAGAGCAGGAGCTTCCCTAAGCCTTGTGAACATGAGACAGTCTGTGTATCTCAACTTTTTGCTTTTGGTATAGCTTATGCCTTCTTGGACACATGCAATTCAGATATTCCAGAATACCAACTCCCTCAAGATCCCTCAAGACCTTTCACTTCTCTAGAAAAAGGTTATGTAATGGCTTGGAAATCCTCTCTGGGTGTACTCAGCAAAATAGCTCCTGCTGCTGACTCATGCCAAATGGGAACTGTCAACTTTATCCATACCTTTGTCAGGGATTTTTATTAGTGCCACTATTTTACTGTGCCTTTGTGAGTGGATCCAACAGTACCTTTTGATGCAGCTACAGACTGAGGATCCCTCACCAGAAAATATACCAAGACTGCTCACAATATTCACACAAACAGTAAAGCTGTTTTTCAGCTCTGCAAATGCCAAATGCAGACACTTATGGAAAAAGATTCTGCTGACTACAATGAATCTCATATTAGGACTTTCAACTTTTTTATGGATTGCAGAATCTCTTTTATAGTGAAGCTGTGTGTCGACCACATGCTCATTCTATTAGGTTAGATAATACTAAACAACTAAACACATATATGGAAAATAGTTATGCCTCCCCCACACTTATACAAAAATAGCGCTCATACAAGAATAGGTGCAATCACAGCTCATAAATAGTATCCTGAGCAAAAGAAGAAAACACTGTTTGAAATAATGGAATACATTACAGAAAACAGTAATTTAGAATTTTATTATTCCTTTCTTTTTTACAGAAATAATTATATATACTTCACCATCTTCAGCAGTAGAAAGGATGTGATAACTAAAGTAATAATTTCATTAATAAATCACAGTAGTAGTACAACATGTTATTAATAGTTGCTTTAGACTGTGGTCTGGGAAAACAAGCAAGAAATAAATATATGATGCTGCTTCTACTTCAACATTTCCAAAAAACATATATTTTAAAAATATTTTACAGGTTACAATACTGATAATTCTATAATTGTTTCTTTGGTAATACTGTGAAGTAATACCTTGCCATCTTTATAGTATTTTTTAAACTATATAATAATAATTATTTTAAATTATATCAGTCTCAGACACATTGCATTTAAAAATATAAAGTCAGAGTCCCTAATAAATCCTTCTGGTTTTTCAAGTAACAGATAAAATTAACTTTGCTAATCTTGACATGTTTTATTGTACCCTTATGTACAATTTCTATCCCTCTTTTTAAGTACAGAATCTATACAGCAGAAAGTCTTAGGCAATCTTAACTATAGTTACTGCTGCCAACTCTTCCTATAAAACTCAGACAGAAATACTGGTATAATTAAAATTGATTGCAATGCTCACACTAATTTCAGAGAATGAAAGAAAAGAGGAGAAACACTCCCTGAAATACAGCAAGGACCCAGCAACACAATTCCATATTTACATACGAAGCACCGGTAACAAGATTTCAGGAAATCCTATGAATAATATATTATGGGCGAAATAAATATATAAATGTGCATATATTTGTACGTATATAAAAATAAAGGTTAAAAGTCAAAATTACAGGATTTCACTTAGATATAGGTCCCTCTTGTTAATGAGTTAGCACTACAGAAGAACGTTTGCAAGGGAAGAAAAATGAAGGATAACTTATTCAGCTGGAAACATGAGGAAAATATAACCACTAAAACACACACTGTAATTCCATTACTTAAAACATTTTCAGGGAACCTCTATTATTGTTGCAAAAGTGCCACGGGATCTTATCATTAAAAGATAAAACAGCAGTTGAACTACAGTTCTCATCTAACAGCAAGTCTTCAAAAATATATGTATACAGTTAATTTTATGCAGTCGAAGTAGTCTTGCTTCAGACCACAGAATTTCTCAAAATGCTTAAAATTAGGCAGAATATATGAAACTTGTCACAGAATTAAGATCTATAGCCTTACTTGGAAAGTAATAGCAAATATACTTTTCAAATTTAAAAAATGAATATTCCTTCACAAAAGAGTATAATTTTTGATCTGCCTTTTGTATTCACATTAGTGCTTAAACAGTCTGTGTACCATTTCTTTAATAAATCAAATATTTATCACAAAAAGATAGAAACTGTACAGTTAGAAACTCTATTTTAAAATCTTTCCAATTCTATTACTGTTATCTTCTCAAATTAATTTTTTTAAAGTAAAAATTTTGCTTTCAACTTTTTTCTCTGATTTTCAACTAACTTAAAAAAAGTAATTGTGAAGTTTGAGGGGACTTGTTACATACACCAACAATGTTTTTCACCTAACTACATACAAAGAGTGTGGGAAGACAGCATGTTAGAAAGGTCAACATAAATGAGTGCTATGAGAGGTATTTGGGGACACATATCTTAGATAAATTTTAATTCTATTCCTTTTAAATGCACTCTCTATCATGATAAGCTTTCAAGTAACTTTAGCAAGTTGAAAATATTTGAAGATAAGCTATATTTATAGTGTAGCTCCTAACTGCAAAGATTGCTGTGAACTCTTATTTATGAGCTGAACAGTGTTATCTACGCACAAAATGCTCACATTTATTTTCAATTTTACTAGTGGATGAATGCTGACTGTCTGGTAACTAGTTCCATTTCCATCATCTCCAAAGCATACAAAACAACTGGACTTTTTGTAAACTAAAAAATTAAAAGATTCTTCATCAGGGGAAGGTAATTCAGATTCCTTGAAACTAAATCACTCTTCTATTTGTTGTTTGGGTTTTTTTTCTTGTGGAGGAGAGACGGGTAGAAATTATGAAAATGGTTAAGGTTGAACAGGACTCTGAGCAACCTGACCTAGCTGAATATATTTCTACTCGTTGGAGGGAGGTGGGCTAGGTGGATTGGATGACCTTGAAAGGTTCTAACTATCCATGAATAACAGTCATACAAAGCAGCTTTGGAAATCCCTGAAGTCAACTTCTAGCCTTCACCATGAAGACCTTGGTACAGGATTTTTGAGCCTCTGGATAGAGACCAAGGTATCCGCTGGTCAACTTTAATAACTGTCCAGCTCTGTCCAATTACCCTGTACTTTTCTAAGTGTGCTAAGAACATTTTGTGTTACCGCTTTTTGGAAAACTTGTCTTCCCTGTGCTTACATCTTTACCCGCTTCAGAGTGTTTGCCTTGTAATCATAGGCAAACAGATTGTTCTCATGTTTGCTAAAGCAAAACAGAAGTGATATTCTTAAGAGACCATATAAGTTTGAAGGGGCTAAAGAAGGTCTGGCTTTGTGAGACCTACTATTTCAATCTTCTGTCTGACGTTGGGCAAAATGTAATCTTACAATCCAGTTCTTTACTTACAAAACCAAGCAGTGATATTTGTTGTCTTTTGATTAGCTCGTCTGTTCAGCTCTGCCAGGAATGTATCAAAATATTGTTAGCACACTGCACAGCCTACTAAAATTTCACATTTGGTTGGAGCTTACTGTCATATGTACTTATGTTAAATAAGTCAGACCAACCCCCACACTATTTCTCATGAAATGGGGACATGTATACAAAAGATGGCTTGCCAGCTTCCCCCCCTTAACTTACACACAGCTGATCACTGCCTTCCCCAATCCAGTTTATGCAGCATTTGAAGTCCAGGAAGACAGACAAGCATGATGGGTGGCCTTCAGACTAAGGGACTGAATCCAGCTCTCAAATCTTACTCTGTAAGAAAGGGTTTAGACAGAATGTAACAGGAGTTAATTTAAGCTCTTCCAAGAGTAAATGAATGCTGGCACTAAGCCTAATGCTCTTGAGGGGATTGGAGTTCTACTAGAGAGTGAATCCCTCTTGGAACTTGGCCTAACACTCTTATAAGACACTGAGATGTGGAAGTGGACCTTCAGGCATGAGGAGATGTATATTTACTTGGCATTTTAAATTTTATTTTTTTTTTACTTTGTAATGAAACTCAAAAGAAGTAAGTTTCTGCCAAACGTGATTTCCTAAGAACAACAGGACACACAAGGGTTTTGTTTCATGGTAGTATGTTTTTGTCTTTTGACGTGATTTTACATTATATTCATTATGCCAAATGAAAGACTAAGAAAAGACTGCATTTAAGCATTGTTACATAACTAGTCAGCGGGACACTGAATCTTAAAGAAAAATTACATTTTAAACATTTCAGAAAACATTTTATTAGTATTTTTATTTGCTTTTTCAAATTTTCAGCAATGCAAACACCTCTAGTACAAAGTCTAATGTCACCACACAGAAAGCATTTTTTAAAAAAGCAGGTATGACATCTTGCTAAATGTAATGATTTATGCTTACAAGAGCAAGGAAGAGCAAACTGAGCAGGATGGCAAAAGGAGGTAACATTTTAGTGCTGCAGCTGATGACATTTGTCACCACATAACTCAGTTTGTCTGGTGAAACTTGTATTATATCTACCAGACTGTCAGTGTCATTTCTACAGACCCCAGAGATCTTTGCTTTCTGTCATAAACTACCCTGCAGTGATCCTGCATGAGGTGCAACAGAACTGTGTCTAACTCACCAAGAGTTTTCTCTTTAAAGAGATGTTTAAGGCATGTGTTCTAGCACTCACACCTGTACCAGCACAGTGACAGCAGCACAGATGTGAGCAGCACCAGTGCAGTGGCAGCTTCAGGACCCTGTGCCCACGAGGTGAATTTACTGCAGAGAAAGAAGGGGTGGCTAAGGACACTTAACTCACCCATCAGCATTGCGTGCCTGCAGCCATATGAGGATAGCCCTCCATTCACACTGCAGTTGCATCTGCTCCAGGCAGGAATGTCATCTGAGGAAAGACAAATGACCTACTTATTTGTCTTTACTTAAAGAAAAACTGAAAATGCCTGTCAGAACAACGAATTAAACCTCCTTGCCTGTGCTGTGGTCGTGTGTTTAACATCAAGGGATCTGGCATTCAGAAATCAAATCTCTCAGCCATCTTTTACAAGATGTTTGTAAGATGTTGCCAGCACTCAAGAAGTGCTTACTATTGGCTTACACAGAAAGCAAAGTACTTTTAAGGTGTTTGTACAAATACTATGTGTCAAGATTGGGATGGAAAATATTTTGTCTGTCTAAAGGAAATAGGAATTTCCTGCAAGTTTTACAGAAGAAGTGGGATTTTGCAGTGTGTTTGAGCATAACAATTGACAGATTTCACTCCTATATTTTATATTGGGAGATTAAAAAGCCTTTTCCCATATGAGTTAGTTTCTAGGTCTCTGGGAATAGGAAAAAGCTTTTGCAATGTATATTACCACATAGAGATGGAAACCATCCACCCTGAATGTTGCACTCCTGGGTGATTTTGCAATGATCAGTCATTTTTGTTCCCCAGAGAAGGTGTTTTTAAAGGGTTTGTATCCTGCTAAGGACTTGGGTCCTGAGATTCCAGAAGATCTCCCAAACACTTCACAGAATGACACTCAGTGAAAAAGATAAAAGACAACTGGAAAAATTCTGAGATGCCATGAGTTAAATGGCATCTGAAATTACGCTCTATGAAACTGAATTCATTACTCTGAATTCACATCAGGGAAGAAGAGTGAACTAAAATTACTTTGGTGGCACTGATGGATGATCACCTTTGGTCAGTGGACAGAGGGCTAAAAAGCATTTTCATGTTTCTGAGCCTGTACCAAACGTTTGTAATGTTGAAAACACAGTACTGGCTGTCATATCAGAGAGAGGTGGCAGATACACTTTGCTAAAACAGACTGAGTACTTTCTGAAGGTCCTCAACCAAAGTAATAGAAAATTGCATGCAGCTGTTCTCTCAGCAGTCTTTCTCCACATTCACATGGAGCTACTGGGTGAGCTACTCTCATAACATGGATACCAGTACTGCCAACATACAAATTACATTTAACTAACTCTCTGCTTTACTTCATATGACCTTAGCATTAATTCCCAGATGGCCCAAGCTTTGAATGTGATCAACTAACTAATGCTTGAGTGTAACCAACCAAGACCTAGAGAGCTTTGTTAAAACTGTGGCAGTGAGAAAAAAAAGCCACTCTGAAGCTTTCACAGTGAGTTGTAGTTTTTTGGCACAAGCGTTACTGCCAACCAGATCATTCTGTAATGCTTCTCAGTTAACACCTCTGCCACGACAATTTCTGTAAACTCATCTTCTGTAATCTGTATTTCATGAGAAATTCTACTCTGCCCTTGAAAACTTGCTCATGCTTTTGTTGTTTCTGATCTGGATCACACACTGAGCAACACATCCATATGGGCCATCAACGCCTAGGAAATATCAGCGCCGGCAATATGAGCCCTGCTCGTGGAATCTCACCTAACCTGCCTTGATCAGTACTCCGCTCGTGATCCATTGCTCCTCATGTGCTCAGCAGTGGGAGTCTGCTCTGGGAGAAGAGTCACATCAGGGAACGAGGTGAAGCTGAGCTCTGGGACAGGCACGCGGGGGCGGCCGGGGCACCCCAGGGGCAGCAGGATCGCTTCAAGAGTCGCCACTTTTCACTCCCTGTAGCACAGGCCAGGCTCTCCGTGCCCCCTTCCCTGACACAACCCAACACCTGGCCCCTGCCCTGCCCGCCTTCCCCCCCCAGCAGGAAGAAACCCCCAGTCTCCCCGCCGCCTGCCCTCTCCTGGGGGGCTCCCCGGCCCGGGACGGAGGGAGCAGGCGCACTCCGCCTGCGTTACAGAAACAGAGCATCAATTAGGATGGAAAAGATTTCTGGGATCATCGAATTCAACCTGCGGCCCAACACTGCCGTGTCAACCAGACCATGGCACTGAGTGCCATGTCTAGTTTTTCCTTAAACACGTTCAGGGACGCTGACTCCACTATCTCCCTGGGCAGCCCATTCCAAAGTCTAACCACCCTTGCTGTGAAGAAATTCTTCCTAATGCCCAACCTAAGCCTTCCCTGGCACTGCTCNTCGCCGGGATGCGGCCCCCGCGCAGCCAGCGCCGCCCGCCCGCATGGGGGGCCGCTGCCGCCGGCGCTGCTCTGGTCGGGGGAAGCTGCCTGGCGGCGTGTTACAGCGGGCGCGTGTTCCCCACGGTCTTGGCTCAGGTAAGGCAGCAGCATCCCCGCTCTCGCGGCTGGCAGGGCTGGGCGNACCATGGCACTGAGTGCCATGTCTAGTTTTTCCTTAAACACGTTCAGGGACGCTGACTCCACTATCTCCCTGGGCAGCCCATTCCAAAGTCTAACCACCCTTGCTGTGAAGAAATTCTTCCTAATGCCCAACCTAAGCCTTCCCTGGCACTGCTCGAGGCTATGTCCCCTCATGCTGTCACTTGTTGCCTGGGAGAGGAGGCCAACCCCCGTCTGGCTACACCCTCCTTTCAGGTTACNCCGCGGGCGGGTCGGGGCCCGCGGTGGTCAGACCCCGCCGTGAGGCGGGACTTGGCTGCGGAGCCCTGCTGGCCCCGGTGGTCTGGCAGGTAATGCCCGTCCCCGGCCCCCTTGGCATCAGCAGCCTGTCACTTAGGCTGGGCACCATCGCCTCACCGACAGGGACTCCGCCGTTTTCCGCAGCCGGAGAGGGCAGGGTTTGCCTTAGCACGGAGCGTTTCCCCTCTCCCCTTGACAGCCCTGGTCGTGCAGGACGATGAACTTGTGGTTTGCACAGACACACGGCCTGTAGTGAGCTCCGCGTTTTGCGGGTAACTTTCAAGGGAAACTTCCACGATGCCTGATCTGCACGTCAGGTGCTGTTAGACAATCGTGCACGTTTCTGTCTCTTAAAAAAAATATTTCACGGAAGTAGTACTTCTGTAGTTCATACTTTGTCTGAAATGCATCTCATAGAATGATTTTCTCGTACTATGTCCAAAATTTGTGCACTGGATGCTAAAACGTGATTTGCCTTGGAGCATCAGGGCACACTCAGAAGGGTGCTCACGGACAGATCATTATTGTTTATAAAATAAACTTTGTACACTTTATCCTTTTCATGGAGGCAGTGAGCTTTTTCCTGTTCTTCCTTCAGATAAGAAGTTACTGTCAATTAGAGTTGGTTTGTTATTTCAGAGCTGGAAGACCTAAATGCTTTGTAGGCCAGAGGGCTTAGGTGTGATAGGGGAAGAGGTCAGTCCATGTTTGCAGTGCCATTCATCTACTTATATCTAAGAATTTTTGGAAGTATTCAACACTTTGTATGCTTTGTTGTCTTATCTCTTTACAGTGATTAAACAGGTTGAACTACAAGCAGATAAAAAGCAACCTTTATTCTTGAGGACAGCCTTTATTCTTGAGTCAAGATCAGAGAATTACNTCTGGCTACACCCTCCTTTCAGGTTACCTCTCCGCCAGCTCTGTCCCCTCCTGCTGCGCGGGTGGCGTCGCTCCCGCGGCGGAGCGGGGCCGGCGCGATCCCGCCGGGACCGGGCCGGAGCTGCCCCCGCCCCGCGGCGTCGGGCCCGGCACTGCGCATGCGC
>VXBI01000855.1:348266-470593 GCA_013397375.1 Toxostoma redivivum | reverse complement strand
GGCAGGGTTTGCCTTAGCACGGAGCGTTTCCCCTCTCCCCTTGACAGCCCTGGTCGTGCAGGACGATGAACTTGTGGTTTGCACAGACACACGGCCTGTAGTGAGCTCCGCGTTTTGCGGGTAACTTTCAAGGGAAACTTCCACGATGCCTGATCTGCACGTCAGGTGCTGTTAGACAATCGTGCACGTTTCTGTCTCTTAAAAAAAATATTTCACGGAAGTAGTACTTCTGTAGTTCATACTTTGTCTGAAATGCATCTCATAGAATGATTTTCTCGTACTATGTCCAAAATTTGTGCACTGGATGCTAAAACGTGATTTGCCTTGGAGCATCAGGGCACACTCAGAAGGGTGCTCACGGACAGATCATTATTGTTTATAAAATAAACTTTGTACACTTTATCCTTTTCATGGAGGCAGTGAGCTTTTTCCTGTTCTTCCTTCAGATAAGAAGTTACTGTCAATTAGAGTTGGTTTGTTATTTCAGAGCTGGAAGACCTAAATGCTTTGTAGGCCAGAGGGCTTAGGTGTGATAGGGGAAGAGGTCAGTCCATGTTTGCAGTGCCATTCATCTACTTATATCTAAGAATTTTTGGAAGTATTCAACACTTTGTATGCTTTGTTGTCTTATCTCTTTACAGTGATTAAACAGGTTGAACTACAAGCAGATAAAAAGCAACCTTTATTCTTGAGGACAGCCTTTATTCTTGAGTCAAGATCAGAGAATTACTTTTTTAATACTTTTTTTTTTTTAATATTGTAGTCTTCATTGTGGAAAACACCTAAGCTGCATCTTCTTAGAAAACTAAATTTTTATTAGATAAGCATTTTTCTAAATAGGTTATCCAGTAGTCCTGGTTCTTTGGAGATCTCGTGTTAAACTTCAATTTATTGTATCCATCTCCTAGCAAGGAAAGCATCCATTACTTAGCATATATCCTGCAGAAAATGTATCTCCTTGTCGTTCTTATGTTTAATTATGTGAGATTTTTGGGTAGCATTGCATTATTTTTTTAAAAGTCCTGTTATTGAGACAAATATCATTTATGCATAGTAATCACTTTTAAAAGCTGATGTGTTCTCAGGGAGTTGCTTCCATGTGATGCATGGACAGTCCTACAAATATGCTTTTAGTAATTCTCAGGAGGCAGTCCAAAAGTCTAGGACTTACTTAACTGATTTGGTTCTGGAAACGGCAAATTGCTGGACTCTTCAAATGTTTGTTCAATTAGAACTCTTCAGTTTTCCAGTAAAATTAGTGTTTGAGAAACTAATTCTCCATATCTATTGTACTCCATATTGCTGCAAGTGATGTATTGAGCTTTTTAAAACTACCTAATAAATGAACATAGCATAATGCTGCAAGTACATTGTGAAAGCTATGAGCAGCAATGATAGAGCCAAAGAGGCACATGGCAATTCTTTTAAGTGGTTTAGATGCTACTTGTGGCTTCTGATGGATAGGAAATAGTCCAAAGCGAAACAAGAGTGTTGAAACAAGTAGTCACCTTTATTACATCTTTTGAAGCCATCTTTTTCTCAGTTCAGAGATTGTGGAATCCTGAGAAATGAAAATTCTTTACATATTCTCATAGTGGATTACCTTATTTTCTGTTATTATTCCTTTTCATTGTAACTAATCTTAACCAGCCTTGCTTGAACTTGTGCTGACAAACAATATTGAACTGTTTGTTCCTGTTGTAGTATGCAATGTAGTGGGAATGTTGGCAGCGCAGTGTGTGAAATATTACAGGTTAAGACAAGTATTTGAAATTAAACAGCATAATTTTCATTATCTTTGTTGTAAAGGAATATGTAGTGGAAATGTTTATACTTCTGTATCATCAACAAGGCTTACTGGTTGCTCTTGAGAATGCAGTGAGATTATGCTAAAGTGCTTCCCAATTTTCCTTGGTAATATAGTCTTGACTGTTGAATTGCTGCAAAATAGGTTGTAATTATTTAAACTATTTGACAAAGTGAAGCTGACAAAGTGACAATGTATCTCCATGCTGTAAAGAATCAGTATAATAAGATTTTATGCTTTTCAGCAGCACTACGTTATGTTTAAAAAGTTCTGTCATTAAGACCAATGTCATGTCTGTGTGTGTGACTCTGGTGTAAGCGTAATTCAAGCCAATGAGTAATTTTCATTGTTGTCCTAAGTTACCACTAGTAACTTCTTTGCACAGGCAAAGAGTTCACTGTAAATACTTCCTGTTTGTTTTGATTAAGTAATTGAAGTTGATAACTATTGAGATTTTCTGTTTTTCTCACTAAAACTAGTCTCTGTCAAAGTAGACATTTTTCAGTTTTTCCTTGTTCTAGGCAATTCAGACATACAATTTCTAGTGAAGCTGGCAAACAGTATGCCAAAGGTAAAGTTCTATACATTTAGTACTTTTTTTCTTTCTTCTAAAGTTTTTGAATATTCTAAAATCAAAGACTGGTACTTTTGGCATCTAGTTTCTTAAATCTGTTTTTAATTCCTGTCCTTTCTTCCTGCTGGAGTGAATTTAATCTTGCTCATATTTGTTAGATGTACTTCTGAGTTCTGTTCAGATTAAATTAAATCCAGCCTATGTATGAGTCTTTGCAGAATCAAAGGTCCTCCAGGTCAGATAATCTGTTTTCTTTTTCAGTTGTATGGATGGTTTCTGTTCTATTTTGTAGTGGCATATGTTTGTTTACTGTGTTTTAATGTAATTATTTATTCTGGCAATGAGTTTTCAGTTCAGGGGTTTTTATTCAAATTTTGGCCCAAGTTTTTTTTCACAGTTTTCACTGCCACTTACCTGTTCTTACAATGTACATTAAGTAGTTAACATCTCAGTAATAAAATATTCTGTATTTAATGTACTGATACCTCAGATGTAATCTTTCATGATTCATTAAGTTGTTTTCATTCTCTATCCTCCTTTGCAGACCTCCTGTTTAGAAACATATAACTAATGTATATTGGAGTAAGACCTTAGTGTTGATTGTAAAACTCTATATTATTATTATTGCAAAATCAACACAATATTTTTGAAACTTCTCCTTTATAGATACCAGGTTTTGGTTCTATCTACACTTGTTATTTACCACTGAAGCTACACTGACAATATCCAAACCAGATAATAGCCTTTATTAGAAAAAAGTAGATCAATTTTCATTTTTTTATAAAATGAGCTAATCAGCTTGTATCAAGAGAAGAAAAAAAGACGGGAGGGGGTAAGGGCTTTTGTTCTACCAGTGTAACTCAGAATGGGGATTTATGTTGAATTCATTAAAGTGTTTCTTCTATCATCCTTACCAACACAGCTGGGTCAAAAATGTTCACACTGCACTGCGTGCTGCATTGATGTTATACAGGCTGCTTTTCTTTTTCAGTAATGGAATGCAAGTGGCACAATTGTATATGGTTTGTAACTTTGGTCAGACTTGGAGTGTTGTCTCTCATGCCTTTTTTCTCTCAGAGTATGCAGTTTGCAATACTGACATGGCCCACTCCAACTAAATTAGGAACTTTCTAACAGACTGCAAGTTTGATCTTGGACACGCACAAACTGCAAATGATAAGAAAATTCTGAGTAGCACCAGGCTGCCAGAGGCAGTATATCCTGCCCCTGCTGGGCTTTTTACGGCCCTGTTTAGGTCACCAACTTCAGAAAGAATATGATTTGATTTGCCTTTGAAAAGTTGTGATCCCTGCAGCATGTCACAATTTGTGCCGAGTCTAAGTCTGTTTTCTAAATGAGATTGACTGAAGTTGTTACTAGCACATTTATGAAGCTTTATGTGTGTGAAGTCTTGTCTGCTGATAAACATTATTGTGTTTCAGCATTTTCTTTTTAGGGTTGTGCAAACATTAGCTGGTACTTAAATATTTGATACTGCTTACTTGAGGTAGAGTGGAAAACATAACTTAACTACCAGCATTTTTTGGGGTCTATTCTTGTTAATACTGTCTGTTACATGATTGTAGTCTAATTGGTTCTCTTTATCTTTTCTACTACTGCTGTCTTGCATCAGCAATCTTCTTCAATTGTTCTGGATCAGAGGTGACACAATTTGTGTCCTGGAGGTCTTAAATATAGATGTTGTATTTGATCATACTGAAACTATTAAGTTAGTGCTTATAACAATAAACAAACAGTTTCTGGTAATTTGTAAAATATTTTTAAGTGTCTGAAAATCTTATTTAAAACACATTTATTGAAACAATTCTATTTTAGACTGCATTAATTTTTTTATTTCACTTAAAACTGCATTGAATGCTTAATCATTTTTCGAGTGTCGATGCTTAAGCGAAGCAAAAATGGGAGTGGTGACCTTTTATGTCACTACCCACACACTACATGGGAGTGGAGACTCCCATGTCACACACATGTGAGTGGCAACTTTTTATGTCACAATATGAAAACTATTATTCTGAGCAACTGGGAGTAAAAAACTTCAAGTGATTATAACTAGAGCTTAGATTTGCTTTCCAGGTCTATATTGTACCCACCATAAAAATTATTTTGAAACTGTTGCCTTACACTTTCTGAAGAAACCAGAATATTGTAAAAGATAAAAGATTCTCCAAATACTAGTTCGTTCAGGGGACATTCCCTTGGTTCTGCCACTGTGGAAAAGCAAAGCAGTCTATAAACAAATCCTAGGGCTAGGCAGAACTCAGTACTACAGCTCATAGGATAATCTCGGGAGAGTGCATATATTAAATATAACTTATCTTTATCAGGGGTTTAGTAGAAGTCTTTGGACTCCCAGACTTGGAAGCTGATAGAAAAATATTTTAGAAGTTTTGTAATCCTACCTGTGTTTTTTGGGGATGCTTTGAGATGTACACCATGTCTCCAAAGAGATTGTGTGCTGCAATATAGTTGGTTTATGCAAGTTGCAATATTTTGTCCATCATTTTTCTTCTCGTGGTAAAATTCCCAACCCAGATCAATGGGAAATTTTCTAAATAATGTCTGCTATAAGCATGTTACCTGTCTAGTGTATATTTGCTTGATTGGTTACTTCTGGCAAAAACATGTAAACTTGTGCTTCCAAAACAATTGTAATCAGTTGCATGCAGGTCAAAACAGCATTTTGTTTAAATCATCTGAGACAATTTCTGCAGACCAGTGGAAGGAAGACGTGGATAGTTCTGGGATTTTAATTGGTTTTTTACACATCCTTAGTAACCAAGATCACTTTGTGACTTAAGTTATGCTTATGCTGCTTGTAGGCCACACTTTCTCACTCACTATATGTTTTTTTTATGATTTTTTTTTCTTTGTAGTAGTTTTATTTAGGAAGCTGTACATAATAAGTGTGTGTGAAGGACTTTTGGCCAGATAAAAATATGCATGTTGTGTTTGAATTCAGTCACCAAATAGAAAAAAAGAGTGTATTTCTTACACATTAATAATGATTCCTACAAAGTTACACATTAGTGCTTTGAACTGTGAGTCACTGATGAATTGTGTTAGAAAGGGAAATTTTGTGAGGGTATCTTTACCTGGTTCATGCTGAGGAAAGAACATTGCTGTTAAGATGAGGTGTCTTGATAAATATAGAACCTTGGATAAAATTGCATAAGGATTTGTAATGATGTATAGAATCGCCTGGAGGGAGGACTGTGGTTCTAAAATAGAACCCGAAAGGATATGTGCAGTCTAATCTAAGAAACATACAAGAAGATTCTTGTGTTTACTCTGTCAGCAAAAGAATAAGGTTGCCTGCTTTTGTTGGAGCAAAAATCCCAGGATAGGTTCTTTTCTCCTAAGTAATATTTTGAAGTGTTTATCTTCAAGTCTTCATTCTACTAGAAATTGTGAATGCAGATGCACATAGACGATTACTGGGATACTCACTAAGTAAAATTAAGCATGCATAAAATAGTTCTGCATCATAATTTTAATGTGCTTTTGAAACCTAATGCAAATGTTTGTAGTCCACATCAAACAAGCTGCTCCGTGATGGCTCGCAGGCCTTAGAGAAGCCTCCCAGTGGAATTCAATTTGTGTGAACCTGACCACATGATTACATTATTAATTGTTAAAATCTATGTAGTAAAACAGTGCCATGTAAAAATAATGAAAATTACTATTGCTTATGTAGGTTGGAGCATCTTTAAGCGAGGGTTGTTTTTTTTATTTCTTTGGGTTTTTAAATTTCCTGCTTTACAGCTTCCTTAGAGGAAGGGATAGCTTCCTCAAAATGTTGTCTTTCTGTATTTTACATCTTACCTTGCTGCTGGTTATTGTTCTTCTTGCTGTCTCACACTGTTCTGCGTGGCAGTACACAGCACACAGCCAGGCAGTGGTTCCCTGCACAGCCTTAGGTTTCTGTTCTGCTTGTAGCATGGTTGGAAAAGTCTTAGAGTATTCTTACTGCATCTTCAAGTTATGTCCTTGAACCATCTACGAGATGGTTTAAATCTTCCGGCTGGAGGATGCGCAAGACTCACAGCCTTTGGAGGAGGCCCCAGTTGGATTCAAGGTGCTTTGAACCCCTGATGTTCCTTTCCAGCAGTGCCCAGCACTGGAGAGGCTCCTTATTCAGCTGCAGCAAGCTGCAAGCAATGCTCTTGTTGGCACATGGTAGCATCCATCCCTCTGCCAGCTTCATGGTTTATTTTCCATTGTATCTTTGCTGCTATATTTACTATCTCAATAAATATCACCAAAGAAGAAGTTGTCATAGATCATGACAAGGCTGTCAATTCAGTGGGTAAATGCATTCAGTACTGCCTGTTACTGAACCAGGAAATAGGTAGTAATTTTTTTATTAAATTATTCAGATACTTGTAGTCTATGGCTATGAAAGAGACAGTTTAACATGATTTATGCATGTGCCTTCTAACTCAGATATATCATGTGAATATATTCCTATTAATTTTTTTCCTCTACTGTGCATCTAGAAGTAGACTGAAGTACTACAGTTGGTTTGGTTTTGAATTTAAATTACTTGTAACATTGTTGCCTTCAAATTAACCTTCAATGAATCAGTTTTGGATACTAGTCTCAAAATATTCTGAAAATACTGTGTGCTCAAAACATTTTAAAACAGCATTCCTCCATTTTTTTTTAAACATTGATAAACAGGCATCTCCTCTGCAATTAGATTGCCAGCTCAGCTAATCCCAATCTTTTTCTTAAATGTGCTTCAGGATTTCTGAAACTGTTCCTTTGTGCAGCTAAGGAGGGTAACCTTAGCTACCTCTTGTTTAATTCTGTATTTCACTGTGTTGTGGAAATACTGTATGTATCAGGTATCCATCAAGCAGTCTAAATCAATAACTGGGATATTAAATATATCACAAACATAATTCTCAGCATTAGTGACATACAGACATTGTCATGTTATGTGCCTAAAATAGACTGGGGTATAGAGAGTGTGGAATCTCTTGGACCATGGTGTTATAATTAATTATACCCTTAAATATTATTTATGTATGTGCATTTGTTTTACAACTTGAAATATATGGTATCCTTTTCAGCTTTTTGAATGTGAAATATTTATATCCTTAAGTTCCTGGCTTTGAAAATATTTACATTTATTCCCTTGTCTTTGTGCATGGAGATTCTTTGTGCAGGTGTCTTCATTGATACTAAAACAACATGATGTCAAATGTAATCTTAGAGGTCAAGGTTAAAATTTAACTATCTTTCATCTGATCTATTACCTTTTCCTTGGATTCACTCTTGCTATATGACTTCAGTGATGAAATAAAATCCAACTAACATTCCTTCTAGGCACTTTGATACATGTGGACAGATGGGGTGAGTTAAGCTGCATGGTTTTGTGCTTCTAGCTAATGTAGTAAAAGGCTAGTGCTTGAGAGTCTTTGGCTGTTTATGTTAATGGACAAACATAAACAGATAAGAAAATAGCTTGCCTGAAAACAAAAAATAGTTTGATTAGAAAGAATTGCACAAAATAATATTCTGATTTTTAAAAAATAACCTCAAGAAGAAACTAGCATTTATTCACTGATGATACAAGACTTTTTCTTTTTTGTAAGAAGTGCTCTGTTCTGTACAAGCAAATGTTCTGTACATATTTCCCAAATGCATTTGCTGGGTTTGTGTGAGAGCTCTGTATTACGCTTACTTGTAGACTTTTGTGTAGCATTGTGGCTGACTGAATATGGTTATTCCTGGCAAGTGGCTCAGCATTTTGGAAACATAATCTAGCCAGAAAGAACAAATAGTTCCGAATCTAGTTTAAATAATCATCCAAGATAAATGACAGATGGAACTATGTGAAATACTCATTCAGAACATGTGCAGTAGACTATAGGTCCTTACTGCTACTCACCAAGCTTTTTATTACACATACAGCTGAAAGACAAGAGAAGGGAGTTTTGTCAGCTTTAAACACCAGACATCATTTCAAGTAGGTCCTCAAGGTTTGTGTCCCCTTTAGGGTAGGAGAAATTTCAAAAATGACTGTCTTGCATTCATATAGTCTATAAAAAGCACTTATAGCAGATGTAGCTAATAAATATTATTGGCACTGATACCTTCCCTGCTCCTTTGCCAAATCATCACAGAAACTCCTTCATCTGCCTCCCAAAACTGCACAAACTCTAGCACAGATGGAAAAGTTACATGAAATGAAGAAAATTGGTGTTTCCAGCTACTTTTTTCTTAATCTTTCTTTGTTTTAAAAGTAGACATTTTCTTTGATAATGCCTTTTATTGGTGATACTGCCATATTACAATAATGTATTAACAAATAATGCTGTAATAGTAAAACAACGTATACCGAGCTGTGTATAAAGATATGTACATATATATTTGTAATGTAAATTTACACTTTTTATATATTAGTAAGGATAGATATGCATATGTATGAAATATACTTAAAATACAGACTGTATGAATACAATAATAAAAAATAAATATAAGAATGTGCTAATAGAGAAATTATGGGATTTATTTTGGAAGTTTGTAGTCTAAATGGCCAGATATGCTCAGAATTTAAAGGATGAAATCTACCTGAAGTTCTACCAGAAGCTTCTTCTGGTGGCCCTGTAAGAGGCAGAGGTCTGTGTGCTGCCAGATTAGGCTGGGCTTTGAACTTGACTGCATGGGCTTGCTGATGTGAGATCTTGCCAAGGAGAAAAGCACTAAGTTCTGTCATGCTGTACTGCTCACTGTGGTGAAATGGACTTTGTAATTATATTTTATGATCCCACAAATTTGCCAAAATGAACTTTATTTTTCAGTAGAGAAAAGTTTTAATGGTTATGTATTGACTACATTATCTAACAGTCTGCTTTTCCTTTTATAAAACTTTGAAAATTAGGAGATAACAAACCTTAGTAGCATAGCTGACAGAGTAATTGGTTTGGAGATACAGTACAGCTTCTGTACCAGTCCTCTCTAGGCTTGTTTTTGAAGCACCTGTGGACTTGTCTAGTAATTTGGTATTTTTAATGGCAGTGCAAAATCAAAATTATGCTTGGCATGGAGACTAAGAAAGTGCATTTTACTTTATAGCCTTATATTGTTTAAATGCATAGAGACAGTGCTCTCAGTAGCCTGGGATTGTCACAATGAAATGTTTTCCCTCACTCATTACACTCTAATGACTTTCCCTTGGGTTATAGTTCTTACTTGAAAATGAAGTAAAGCTGATGGATAAAACATCTGGCACCTTTTTTATTTGATGGTCTTAGGCATCAGGGAATATAGTAGTATCATTGCTGTTTGGGAATAAGTAAACAGTTACAGGCTTCTGCTGAAGATGTGAAACATCAGGAATAAAGATCATCTTTTTCATACTAAATATGAAAAGCACAATACATAACATGCATCAATTTAAAACCATTGATTTAGATGATTTTATCTAATGTAAAGCATTAATATTAAATCGCTGCTGTTCAATATAGAACAAATGAGGAGAACTGATGGTTAATTTAGTTGTTCACATTACAGAATAAGCTCAGTTGAAAGGGACCCTGTAGGATCATCAAATCCAACTCCTGGCCTTGCACAGGACCATCCCCAAGAGTCACACCATGTGCCTGAAAGTACTGTCCAAACACTTCTTGTACTCATTCAGGCTTGGTGCTGTGGTTCTTAGATGTTCTTTATGAGATCCATCTCCACTTAAGAGAAGCTTTTCTACTTTTTTTTGTGGTTTAGCCCTGGTTGACAACTATGCATCTCAGAGCCTCTCATTGCCTCTCTCCTTAGGGGAGAGAGTCAGAAGAGTAAAGAGGAGAAAACTTATAGGTTAGAATACAGACAGTGTAAGAGGTAAAGCAAAAGCTGCGCGTGCAAGCAAAGCAAAATGGGATGTTTTTCACCACGGCTCTGCAATGTGTAGATGCTTTTTCTGTGCTTTGACTTTTGTCTGCCATTATTTTCTCCTAAGCCTCCACCAGACTATCTGCAGTGCATGCTGCTATTTTTTCTTTATTTAAGTGAGAATTTTTTAAGCTCTGTGAACTCTTCTTATTTGAGCTGGATGTAGCCACACATTTCCATATGGAAACTTCTCAACAAAATCTTAAAATATGTTGAGATTAATTTATAATACTGAAACATGCTCTATTTTGTCATATACATGAAAATGTGTACTGTAATTTGTCATTCCAATTAAATCAACTTCTGTATTATATCAGAGCTGGAGTTTGTTTTCATAGCTTGGATGTTATTGTATGTGTGTGTTACTGTTGCAGTATTTCTCCTTCTGGGAAAAAACCCAGTGGTTAATTTTTTCTCATAGAGTTGTAGTTAAGCACTTTGTGCTTGTCTTTTTGAGCTCTTTCCTGGAAATTTCTTGAAAAAGAATACTGAAGGTCTAAAAAGTCAAGTAGCAGCATTTGGGCTGTGACTTATGAAAAGGACTCTACATGGAAAACAAAAATAGCAAAAACTAAAGCAAGTCTTCTGTTTCTGAATTTTTAAAAAATCCATTAAAACTTTAGATTTTTATTTAGCTGAAGAATCATCATGAATGATAAACAGTGTAAAAGATGTAAAATTACTTTTCCTAGAACACAGTGTTTTTTCTGAATATACCAGTTTTATGTAATGTTCCTTTTCGATCTTCCAGAAAAATACATTGGGAAATTGCTGACATACTTTTTTCCCAACTGCTGTTAAATTTGGAAAACCTGGCAATGTCATATTGCCAAATGGTGTTGCGTTGTTATTCTTTAATTTTAAGATGAGTGTTCTTGTTTCTCTTCAGCCTCAAAAATGAAAAAAACCCTTAATATTTAGGTGCACCAGAAATGTTGCATGTGTTAATCGAGCAGACTTTGTGTAGCAATAAATACTGGATTCTTTGTATTAACAGCCTTATGAAAAATAATGCACTTGCATGAATAATACACCATTTGTTTGCTGAAGGGTTTTCATGGGTGCCTCACTTTATAATCTGCAGTGCTGAGACCCTTGTCAGTACTTCTTGAAATGACAGCAATGCAATCAAGATGCATTGTTAGAAATCATGGAATCATAGATTTCTTGGTGTAAAACTTTTAAAGGACTATAAGGTGCCCCAGTACAGACGGATTTTCCCTTGCAATGTACACTCATTGTCCCTGGCAGTGGTGAAACATACCACTTCCAGTATCCTAGAGTACTGGCACTGACAGCAAACAAGGAGTTATTATCGCAGGAGTCATCCCGTGGCTGAATCCTTTGTGGGTAGGATCTGTAAGACTGTAGTTGTGGGAGTAATGGAGCATCTTTATTCCTTCTTCATTCCCTATAGCCTGTAGGTTAGGTCACTCTCCCTCCATAACTTCCAGGAGCAGCAGACTCCATGTGAGGGGATGCTCTTCCAGCAGGAAGCAAGACTCCTTCCATTGTTGAAGCAAAGAGACTGCTTTGGGCTCAGCTTTGAATGCAGAGTTAGAAGGTGATGAGTAATGGAAAGCAGACACAGTGGCTCTGGGCCAGGCGGCGTGGGGATTAAATTCTGGATGTGGTATTAATAGGATGGAATGAGACCCTTCCATATGGTTCAGTAGCATGTGTGTGACTGCGTAGCACCTCGATGAATTCATGTTACATACATCCGGTTCTGGCCATTGGAAATACTTAGCTGATGTGACTGGACCACTGCAAGTGGATTTAAAAGTTGCTTGCAGTTCTTCATGGCGTATAGAACTTCATGCATACAGTGTTACTTGCCATTCTGGAGGTCACACTTTTAATTGTGGATAGGGTATTGCTCCTTCAGGCCATAATTTGCTAAGAGCACAGACCATTAATAGTTTTCCTAAGAATTTGAAGGTAGCATGCTAGCAACATTATGCATGCCTATGCATCAGTTAAATAATTTTTATATTGAGATGATTTTGCTGAAATATTTTGCTATGTGAAACTTCTATAGGCAGTTCATAAAAGCAGTTGTTCTGCTTTTGCAGCAAAAATTTATTTTATTACTTTATAATACTGGTCCTGCAATATTCCTACTTAATATAATACTTTTATAGTAGAGGAAGCAGGGAATGAGAAAGTGGATCTTTTCTTCTCCAGGTACTTCTCTGCTGTATTTTTGGAACTGATGGATGCATAAGGCACTGAGGAAAGCACCCTGTGTTGTTGCAGTTGTCTCAAAACTATTTTATGCAATAAATGTATAAAATAGCATAATTCATTTTCTGTTATTCATTAAATAGGTATCCATGAAACGTCTGACATTAAAATAAATTATAATGCTGTTATATATATTCATAAGCAATTTGCGTACCACATAGCAATGGTAAAACTGTGCTTTGACAAGAGAGTAAGTGGGACTTCATGGTAGGGTGATTTAGTTGTCATAAGTTTTCAGAAACTGTAAATCAAGCCTTAAAATTGAACTGGATGAAAATGTAGTGTTTTTATTTAACATCATGTGGATTCTTTTTATTGGTTTTGAACCTCCAGGCTTGAAACTTCTGAATCATAAGGGCTAGAAGATTTAAAATGAAAAATGCAATACTTTCTCAGCATTATGAACAAGTACATGATTTTCATAGAACTGTAGAATATTAAGGGTTGGAAGGGACTTTAAAGATCATCTAGTCCCAGCCCTTCTGCCATGAGCAGGGACACCTCCCACTAGACCAGGCTGCTCGAGGCCCTGTCCAATCTGGCCTTGAATACTACAGGGGTGGGGCATCCACAGTTTCTCTGGGCAACCAGTTCCAGTATCTCACCACCCTCACAGTAAAGAATTTCTTCCTAGTATCCAGCCTAAATCTCCTCTCAGTCTGTGCCCATTACTCCTTGTCCTGTCACTACAGTTCCTGAGAAGCAATCTCTCTCCAGCTTCCCTGTAGGGCCCTTTCAGACACTGGAAGGTTGCTACAAGGTCTCCATACAACCTTCTCTTCTGTGGGCTCAACAGCTCCAACTTTCTCAGCCTTTCTTCACAGGGGAGGGGCTCCAGCCTCCTATCGACTATGTGGTCTCCTCTGGACTTATTCCAACAGTTCCATGTCCTTCTTATGTTGGGAGCACCATTAGTGTGCTGATCTCACCAGAGTAGAGCTGAGCAGAGGGACAGGCCGCCCTTCCTCATCCTTGTGGCCATGCTGCTTTGGATGCAGGATGCAGTTGACTTCTTGGGATGCAAATCCACGTTGATGGCTCATGTTGACTTTTTCGTCAACCATACCTCAAATCCTTGTCCACAGGGCTGTTTTTAATGATGCCCTTTAATACTTCATTGATACCAAATGCTTTGCTGGTATTCCTGATGAAACTATATGGAAGGATTGATGTATAAATACACTTTATTTTAGAGTTTAGACTTTAGAGTCAAGTGTAGGAAGAGCCTTGATGAGTTCTTTGGTGGCATTTATTATGTCACCAAGGGCAAAATTTCACTGAAGGTACGCTACTTAATTGTGAAAAACAAGTCTGTAGTAATAGAAGAAAGGCTGTAAAAATTGGCAACTGCTGTAATCTTGTGGAATTCCTAGTTGGCTATCCATTTAATATCCTACTCCATTCCTAATAGTATGGGTTTTCTCCATGTGACTTATTTTCTTGCTTTTGGTGAGGGCTGGTGGCCTTCAGGGAGAAAGAGGGACAGATCACCTCCCATGCAGAAGCAGTTTGAGAAGATCTTGGGTTTGGGAAAAAAAATGTGTGAGAGAATTTTTGTTATGTAGAAATAGTTTAGAAATATAAACTTAAATTGTCTTTATGTCAGTTGTTTTTGTAGTGTCTTGTATGTTGAGATAGTTGTTAATAACAGGGTTCCCGTGAACTGCAGCAAAACATATATAAGCTTATGATACCTGAGCTGTGAATCTATGAATTGAGATTTTGATCTGGGAATAAAAGCTCCCCCTTGGATTTTTTTGTGATGGTGTGGGAGTGTGGTGTTGCACTTTAGTATTTTTCTAATTCTTCTCCTTATTATCATAGAAATGAATAGCTGTGTTCATAATGCCAGGCTTGGTGTGGACTTTTAGTGGCCTTGTTAAAAGCAACAAGGCTACACCTCAGCATAATGGCAACTGTGCTAGTAAGTCCTGGGCATCTGCATTTCTGTAAGGAAAGCCTCGGACTCTTCTGGAGTACTAAGTTTGCTGCAGCATGGGCAGAAGTTTTTTTTTTTTCAATTTTTTTTTCCCATTTGAAACAAAACAGGTGGTTGTAGACTGCAAAGTAGGAATATGGTTGTTTTGACAGTATTAGGAATTCTACTGCTTACAACAGGAATCGTGAGGAGAAGTAATTTTTCAGAATAAGAAGAGCCTGTAACTTTGGATATGAACTATTTAGTCTCAAGTCCATGATCTGGATACAGCAAAACACAAAATTCAGTCTGCATCTTTCAGCTCAGATAAGCATGCTATCAACCAACTTGCTCTGTGTGCTGATTTATTGAAAACAGAGAGTTTTCTGGAGAGTTGTCTATTTCTTTCCCAAATAAAAATATTTAGGTTCTTGTGGTGCTATTAGTCTGGGATAGAAATGATTCTTTGGGGGCCAGAGTAAAAGGGAGACACAGAATTTCAAAGGTACGCTATTTCTCAACCAGATTTGGGTACAACTGTGTACAGCAAATAACTGCAACTGAGGGAAAAGCAAATCCGTTTTGAAAGGAAATGTATCATTATCTTTTCTTTATCCTCTGTTTACTGAGAAGTTCTTGTTAAGGACAATTTTTTTTCTGAGACAGTCAAAATAATTATTTTTGTGTCGAAAAGAATAGTTTTTAGGGACATTTAGAGGATTCTTATGCAGATAACTTGGTATTCAAAGTACAGGTAATTCAGTGTAACTCATGTAAACTACTGTGTGAACTGTATTGTTAGTTTAGTTTGCTGTTTTTAAAACAGTATTAGATTAGCATTGGGAAGATAGCACAATAATTTACCAAGTGCTAAACTGGATTTTAAATCCTCCTTAATGGTATAGCCTAAAGTATGCATCTCAGTTGTGTTAAAGATACTAAAGTTAAAAATAAAGGGGAGGAGGAAAGGCGTATCTCTGGTGTCAGAGGGGCATGTGGTAAGCTGTTGTATAAAGGGAAGGTAATGGATCTGCTTGGATTCCAGCCATTGGTGCCTGACACTGGCATTCTGCTGAGGCACATTCCAGGGCATTAAGAGCAGTCCCTGAGTGTGCTGAGCCCTCTGTGTAATTCATCTTCCCCGTGGTCCAGTCTGCCAGGGGCAGAGGTAATTTCACTACCAGTGAAACTTGTTGGTTGTCACTTTCTCAGTTCAGGACAGTGTTTGTTTTCTGAATGCTTGGACATGGATGGAGAATTTGAATCCATTTGAATCTCCTGTGCAGGCACCACTTTTGTCTTACTGTTACTTTGAATGGGATGTTGGATCTTGTCTCTGCTCCCAGTTTCTGGTTGTAAGCAAGTCATCTTAAGAAGAAGGCTTTTTAATCAATGTCTTAAAAGCGTTATTCGGGTTAGTTCCTAAATTAAGTGGTGGTGGGTTGGCCTTTTAACCTTTCAGTCATGTTAATAACTTACTCTGATAGTAAAAGCTGTTTGCTACTTTATAGTGACGCTGGAGGAAAAACTGTATGATGCATTTTTCTGAACACAAAGAGGAAGAACAGAAGGAAAAAGTCATTATCCATCAGTCGAAGTCACCTGTATATTTCAACAAGTAATGAAGCACCACAGTAAAACTCACGCCCTAAAGGTGTCCACAATGGGAGTTTACATCCTCCAGCCTTTGAGATCATTCCCATTTTCTCCACCAACCTAGTTTTCCACCTTTTCACATTTTCTTGGCCAGTTAAAAGCAAGATGAATTAGCCATAAAACTTTGGTTATATCTCCTAAAGTATAAACTTCAAAGACACTCAGAAATGTTTGCAGGGTTGGCTTCCTTCCTATGCTCAGATCTCCCAATGACAAGGATACACCATAATTCCTCCAAGGTTGTCTTTGACTATGGGGATTGTTTGGCCATTTGTTTTGTGGAATGACCAGAGAGAGCCTGAAAGTGTAGACTATAGCTTTGTATGTTTGATTGTGTGCAACCTCTTTATAAAAAAGGTTATGAAAAGGTTATGTTATGAAAGCATCTAACAAAATATAAGTATTTATAATGTTATAGCTTTTAATTTCAGCTTTTCATGGTAGCTGGTGTGATTACTTTTCATTGTTGTTGACAAGTTCTTTTGTAACAAGACTTTTCAGATAAATATTTTATGTCAAACTGGGTTGAGATAATCTAAGGATATCATTATGCCCAAGGTAACTGTGACCTACACTTTGTTGAGGTACCATGCCTTGAAAATATAAAATGACCTGCATTTCCAGCATGAGTATTTATATTCGCTTTATAAAAGCTTAGTGACCGAAATCTATTTTAAAAATAACTTGTTTTTCTGATGTGTTGATAGCAATTAATCCTTATTTAAAGATGTACTCTAATAAGTTAAGCTTGTTAAATTAAACTGATCTACCTTTCACCTCTCCTGCCTTCTTAGAAAATCTTCCTACTTTGAATGCTACATAATATTGTTTATAATTGCGGATGAAAAGAACTAGAAATACTGAACAGTGGAAAGTATAAAGGGATGGCACTTCCCTTTTCTAGCACTGGGAACGTAGTACACTGGTGTCTGTCCTCCTCCACTCCCACAGCCTTTCTTACAAAGAAATCAAGGTCCAAAAAACTTGTGTTTAATTTGATGCTGTCATTTGACATTCTCTGTGGTTCTGGAACAAAGCTATTTGTGCGTGGGACCTAAATAGTCATTCACAGCTGCTGCCAGCTTATACCCTGCTGATCTTTATAGCTCCTCATCCTCACACTGGAAAGACTTCTTTTAGATACAGTATTTGAAGAACACTGTGTTTCTTGGTTAGAGCCCTTGTCAAACCCTGTTCATGTTTCACACATTTAGGAGAACTGACATTAAGATCATCTGTGTTAAATATAGGGAGCCACTATAGCACTGGAGAAGACAAAGAGTCTTTATGAACAACTAGAAGTAATTGAGCAATAGTAGTGTGAAATCAAATAGGCCTTAGAATAGTTAGTCTGTTGTGCCAACAGGAGAGTCGTGCTTCATTTTTGGCCAATTTCTCTGATTCTAAAAAGAGGCATTTTTTAAAACTGTAGTTGAACTACTTTGTCTAAGCTGTGTAGCTGTCCTTTTTTAGTAAATTTTACCGGGCTTTCCCAAGCATTTAGTGTGTTGGGTGTCTAAACAGAAATTAATATGAAGCTGAACCAAAGGCAATAGCATTTACATTAAAACAAAAAAAAAAAATGTAACACTGAGAAATAGCTTATAATCTCTTTCTCAACTCTGTTATCTGTTCATTCATAGTCCTGTCAAAATAAAGATAGGAAAATAAATATCCACATCTTGTGCTGGTGCTTTTGTGTAGAGTAGCATGGGAAACTGGCCCACTGGTACTTCTGACCCATTGTTGGACAGCCCTCTCAGGCACACGGTGTAACTCCTGGGGATGGTGCAGGCCCAGGAGCTGGAGATGAGGAGTCTTGTGGGTCCCTTCCAACTCAGCTTTCTCTGTGATTCTGTCTTCCCAGGTAAGAATTTTCTAATTCTTTCTTCCAGTTTGCTTTTATGTCGTCTTCCTCTTGCTTCTGAAGAGCATTCTCAGCCACCTTATTCCCACTTTGAAATTCCAGTCACTCTTGGTGCATTTTGAGTTAAACAAGCATCTCTTTGAGGAAGAATGGAGAGCTGTATCCTGTTTTGAAACTAAAAAATATCTATAAATAATGATTTAGAGACAATGCAATCATTTTCTTTCTGCAGTAAATAGTATAGCTTAAAGATCCAAAATATATGCTTCAAGGTGTCCATGCACAACAAAAGCAATCAACTTTTTAAAAATTCTTGCACCTAATTTGTACAGATACTGCTGTACCAACACAATGTAGCATTATGTGATTTACATAGTAAAATATACAGATCCCTAAACTGCAAACTTCTTTTATGTTATAATGAATAATGCACACATCTGTCTTAGCAGATAGGTGCAAAATAAAATATAAGTACTGAAAGGACATATAAGATATAATTTGGAAAGGAATATTATTTTTAAGAGTTACCTTCTGTTGACACTGGAAGTAATTACATACATTCTATTTAGTTGCCTTCTGTAATTCATTAGGGCTTTCAAGCTACTGAGTTAAAGATAGCTTGGACTTCCCTCAGTAGAAGCCTTAATGACTGGCTTGAAGCCATTTTCTTTCAAGGAATTAATATTTAGACATAATATTAGCTATGGGGGTAATTAACAGGTTTAGAATAATGAATAAAATTTCAGGGACTGTAAATTGCATTGCCTAATATCAACTGTTGAAGGTTTCTTTAAAGGTTTCTCTAATAAAAATTGATTTTATTTCATGAACACGATATGGAAAAAAAATTGCTGTAATTTCTTTGTAGGCTGCATTAGACTTGACTCTTCATTGAAATCAATCCTGGATTAACTGAGCAGACAGACTAGACACTCAATCTCATTTGGTATTGCTTATTTTAAAACCTCTGTAATTTCATTTTATTTTTATTAGATTTGCTTGGTTTTATGAGAAATAAATACTTTATAGCATGTACTGGTGGAGAGAAGAGGAAGAAGAGAGAGATGGGCTTTTGGATGGGCTTTTGAGTTCAGTTTGGTGCCAAAACCAGTTCCTTAAGGGTGGAAAAAAGCTCTTTAACTGAGACATATTTCATGATGGCGTCTTGGTTGGCACACTTCATTGATGTTCGAATTGAACTAAGTTGATAACACTGATACCTGGGAAAAACTAGAAGCACAACACATATTACAAGAATGCACATTTTACCAAATTTGTTTGGTATTCCTCCAAACTCATAAATTGCTTTTAGAAGGTTCCTTTCAAAGTCTTCCAAATCATTATTAGAAATGGACATTGGTAACTGATGTGGGAGTGGCATCCCAAAGTGTCTGATCTCTAGTGTTAAATATTTTGAAGTGGAAAAAATAATAGCTTAGAAAAACTTGATTGAAGATTACTTGAAGAAAAATGGATTTAATACATGGTTGCTAAATTGACATGTAACTTATAAAGTTAAGAGATGTCAGACAGCAACACTACAGTGACAGAACTAGGCAATGCTTTAGTTAAATAATGCTTTCAGATGCTATCATACATACAGATTGTAATCAAAATGACTATTTTATCTAAAGCCTGGGTAGAAACTAAAATAATCTGTATTTTATCAGTAAATTGCTCCAGTTATTGCTCAGCCCAGCTTCCTTTCTATACTTTCTTCTAATCAAAGAGGAAACAAAACTGTGATCCAGTAATGGCCAATATTGTGTAGTAGGAGCTGTCACACACTGGTATTTCACCAGAGAAGTGAGTTTTGTGCTACCTGTCTGAATGAGGTGCTTGAATATTGTTGGGTATGGCAGGGTCTTGAGTGTTTGTTTTGGACACCTCTTTCCCAGCCCTAAAGGTGTATTGAATCACTTGAAGTTGCTTCATTTGTAGAATATTTTTAGTTTCTATATATTAATGTGTTAAATGACAAGGGATTTTTAAAAAATCTTTTCAATATTGTCTTGCTTCTAAAAAAATGGCTGAGATTTTACTATGTCATGCATGTTTTTACTTCAGGAATAAACTAAAACTTCTTGCTTTTCTTGAATTACTGTGTCCATATATGTGTCCGTACTTGATGCCTGCATCTTAAAAAGGATAAGGCTTGATGATGACTAACATTTTATTAGCATTGTTATGTGATGTGATGGCATGTAGCAGTTGTGAGAGAAGATACTGTTCTCTGACATGCTAATCCTGTGTTATGCTGGGCCATTCACATAGTCTTCATTACTTATCATTAATCTTCTGTGTCAGGTCTTCTGCCTGTGATCATTCTTTGCTTTAAACCCATATTTAAATATACAGAATGTGGAATTTGTGAGTAATGTGATGCCCAGGAAGGATTAACACAGCAGTCTTGGTTCTTCTTGATCTGGGTTTTCATCTTAGTAATTGATTCACTTTTTAGACCATACTGTCAAATTCTGTTTCTTAGTTTTTCACATTAATTCACTAATAATTACAAACTTTCCTGACATCACCTCTAAAATTATGCATCAAAGTATAGTGGTTCTTATCAGGTTTATGTGTATTTAAAATCCCCAGACCTATCTTGTTTTTACAATCACTTGTTCTGCTTCACTCTCCTAGCAACACTCAGTGAATTTAACTGGAATCTGTGAAGTGCTTTGTAATAAATATCTGTGCTCTTACTGTGCTAGAAGACCAGAAACTATTTTCTTTGTAATAATTAATTTATGAAAATACTAGTTTTCATTGTAGCACATACCTCTTTCAGTACCTTTCAGTAACTGTGTAGATTGTTTTCTTAAGCTGTTAGTAACTTATATATAATTTAAATAAAGATTAATACATAGGTGCTTTTATTTTAACTATGAGTAAAATTACACTGCTTTTAACTGGTCTATCAGAAAGCTGACCAAAATTGGTGTGGCATGTCATTCCAGGAAACAAGCAGAGGCATTGATGCTGTTGTGTTGTGTTATGTTATGTTATGTTGTGCTGTGCTGTGTGTGCTTGGGAGTCAGCAAGATCTTTCTTATGACGAGCATAGAAAATTAAAGGGGAATTGATTGTACCTGTGTTCTGGATTTGAGTGGAGGATGTGTTAGTGTTTGTGTGGTGTGTCAATTAGGTTTCTTCTACTGTTTTTTTTTTTTTAATGTAGTGGTTTTTCCTTTGTTTTTCTCTTAGGAAGCAGTTCTAGTCATTCAAATATTTTCTTACTGGCAAGAAAGATCTACATTTGATAAGTAACTGTAAAAGTTAGATGTGGAGATTTCAGGGGACTTAACCAAATTGTTTGTTACTAAAGGGATATTTAATTTTACTAATAATTGTTAGGTATTTATGAATTTTGCAGATATCATGTTATACATAGATAGTTTTAAAATATAAATATTTCCTGTTGTGTAAATGTAGAAACTGTTATTGGTAAGGTACCAATGGTAAGTACCATTGATTAGTAAGTTTAAACAGTGCTGTGGAGCAGACCAAAAAGCAAGTGGTATGGATAGTAAAATAATAGCAGACTTAAGGTCTGTAATTCTTTCATGGATTAGATATATGATATTCTTCTGGCATTAAGTTCAAAAACCTGTTCCTTTTCTATTTGTAATTTGACTTCAGTCATGCATAGACTTGCTGACAGCTATTTACTAGAAGTCTGCCTTTGCAAGAGACTGGTACCTTGCTGTGTAGCAATAAAGATATCAACATCCCAGCTGCAAGAACTGTTTCTAGGATGTATTGATATATAAGCAGTAGAAAATGTGAAAGACTTGCACTTTGAGCAGAAGTGTGCAAATACACTAAATTTCTTGCTGCCTGATGATGCTGTTTTCATTAGAATTGTAATTTTTTCTTGTATATCTTTATTAAATATCAGTATTCAATTTACTTTTTCGGGTTATCTGTATTAGAAAATGGTCCTTCTTAACAGTCCCCTGTGTTTATAGCCTGTTGTTAAACTTTCTTGTCAGTAACTTGAGAAGAAGCATTCTACAGTTTAGTCGTTCGTGGAAGTCTTCCACATAACAAACAATAGAACAAGGGGAAATGGCCTCAAGGTGCACCAAGAGGAGTTCAGGTTTTATATTAGGAAAACTACTCACTGAAACATAGGTTAAGCACTGGAGAGGCTGTCCAGGGAAGTAGTGAAGTCACTGTACCTGAAAGTGTCCAAAAAACAAGAAGTGGCAATTGAAGATATGGTTAGTATAGCAGGCATGGTGGTATTTGGTCAAAGGTTGGACTTAATGGTCTTGGAGGTTTTTACCAACTAGTAATTCTACGATTCTATTCTATGATCATGTGCAATTTCTTTTTCATTTACATGGAATTTTATCCTTCAGTCATTTATACCTCTTGATCAGATTTTTTTGGTCATGCCAAATAATTTTGTTTAATTACTGAGCCTCTTACTTTTTTTTAAACTGCCTTTGTAGACCTTAGATGTGCTGAATCACACTGGCTCTAGGAGTTCCACTGGTAAAATCTCTAATATGAAAAATGCTTTCTTTTAACTCTTGGTTGCAATTGTTTTAATTAGTTATTTAATTCTGTTAGGATCTTCCCTTTTGTCTTGTGTTTGTTTGGGAGGTTTCGTTAGGTAGCTTGTGCAAACTTCTTGAAAATTCACATGTCCTGATACTGAAATCACACGAAGCTGCTTGTCAATTCTTCAGCTGCTATTAGTATTAATGACTTCCCACTTCTGATTAGTCTTGCTGGTTTTGCTACAGTTTAAATTGTTTTCTTTGGTGAAGGCCTGGTTTATCTGTTCCAAACTTCCCAGGTTGTATCCAGAAAGCTTATCTTTTAATTTAAATGGTACTCTATTCAAGTAACATTGCAGTCTTATAGAGCACTTTTGGGGAATAAATTTCACACCACAGTTGTTAGATCAACTGTTCAATATTTTACTTAGTCTGGAAATTATGAGTGAGTACTGTCTGATCTTGTTAATGGTTTAATGCCTTGTTAATGGTTTTATCTAGATTAATTTATGCTGATTGCATTAAAGTCTGTCTCTCTTCTAGCCCTCTGGAGAAAGACTGTGGTGGCAAATTCCATCTGCTCTTCTATAGTGAGCATCAGGGATAAAAAAACTCAGCTTAGCTTTTTTGATGCTTTTGTTTGAGCTCTCCTTTCTTGTTTTGATTACATATTTGCCTTACTGATGCTTTCTTGTCTTCATGCTTGTTCTTGGAACAATTGGTTTTAATTGTGAATTGAGAAGGTTATTAGAAAGTTGGTTTTAAAACTTATTTTGCTTTCCTTTTTTACAGTTTCTGGTTAACCAGCTAATGTTTATGGGAAATCCTCCCCCATCCTGTTTTCATTGTTAAGGAGCAGCATCCATTTTTAAAAAGATGCTTTTCTACCTAAAATAACATTCTGCAATGTTATTTTTAATCAAGCTGGTTTTTCCAGGGCATATTTTGTTATTCTTGCTTGTTTCTAATAAGTGGTGTGTGTTTAACCATTTCAGTAGTTCTGATGGATGATCCCTCTCATGTGCAAGCATTTACACTTTGAGGCACTTCTTTTAGATAGCCTCTTCATTTTTATGTAGCTTACTTTGATGAAATTTAATTTTGTAACAAACTATTCCAAACATGTTTAATATGAGTGTATTAGTTATGATTAGTGGCTCTTTGATTTAGGATTGAACTGGCATTGTGAACTATGTGCTCCAGCATCAAAAGGTTTGTAATTTTTATGACAGCTTACAGAAGTAATTTTGCTGTCTGAAATGCTACCTTTCTCACAGTTGTGTTGTATTTACTTATCTAACAGTGAAAGATTTCAGTTTCTGAGTAGTTGCTTTTCTGCTTTCAAAATTTCTGCAGTTTTCATTAGTGAGTGTTATATAAACTCTTGTTCGCATGGTTTAAAGTACTGCTCTTAATTCTAAGCTTGGAGAATGCTGTGGGTACCTGTTGGCTTTTCTCTGGATAAGGGAAGAACAATGGGATGTATTTACATCAAATGTCTGTGAGGCCTTGTCTTGGTTTGAAAGACAGGTAGTTGCTAAGGAAAGGCAAAAAAAGCCTTTTTTCCTGAGATGGAGATTGCCAATTATTATGATTTGAAATCAGACGCTTTCAGGCAGAAGATATGGGGATAGGCATAACAGTTCTTTACTAATATGTCTGACCAGGTAAACAGCAGAAAACAACAACAACTTTAGAAAGTGACAACGAAACAGAACAGTACAGCTCAGTTTTAGTCCCTTTTGGCCACAGGCTTCTTTTTCCCGAGCTCAGTTACCGGTGCTGTGGGCAGAGCCAGTCCCGCGCAGCTGGAGAGGGCTGGGCTGATGGCGGTGGCAGCTCAGGGGTGAGAGGGAGGCGGGGGGGCCGCTCCTCCTCACAGTGCCGGCCGTGCTGCTCGGCACTAGGTAGAGGATAACACAGGAAAGCAGCAGGGCAAGGTCCAAACAGCAGGGAACATGGTCTCCGGCGTTGAAAACCACGGGGAGGATGCCAGACAGAATCCCTGACTGTCCTTCCCAACTCCACGTTTTAGCCCGTGAGAGAGCTCTCTCCCCGGCGCCCACCCCTCTTCCTTTTTCTGGTTCCCTTTGTCCATCCCCCTCCCCTAACCTTCCTGCGAGAGACACTATTACTAAGTTGTAGCCACAAGTACTTAGCATAACAATGGGAAAAAATTCCACAGAAAGGAAAAGAGAAAAAGGAAAAAAAAAATTATTCAACCCCCAAGAGGCCTTCATTGCTGTCTCTCACAATATTCTTGCCTCCATGCTAAGGTACCATAGTCTGGATGGTGGACAAGATAAGTGAAAGAAAGGATCAGCCTCAGAGGGTAAAGGTCAATGAGTGGAAGTGGAGTGCAGGGGTCTGTCCTGGTTCCAGTCCTTTTAATATCTTTACCAACCAACCAGACGAGGTGACAAGTTTCACTTGGCATGTTTGCAGGTAACACCAAATTGAAGAGAACCACTTGATAGAAACAGATCTGCTGTTTGGAGAGACCTAGGAAGACTGGAGAAATGGGACAACAGACATCTCGTGAAATTCTAAAAATGCAGAGTTCTACACCTACAAAGAAATAATTCCTTGCAGCAATACTATGTTGAAGAAAGTTCTATGGAAAAGAATCTAAGGGTTTTGCTGTACAGCATCCTGAACATTAGTTAGCAGTGCACCCTGGCTGCAACAAGAGCAAAATACTCTGGGTGTACCAGTAGTATATTGAGGGAAGGAAAAGGATTATCCCTTTTAACTTGGCATTTTTTAGACATAAGTAGTCCAAGATACCTTCAGTCTTAGACTCCCAGGTACAAGAAAATTACTGACAAACTGGACTAAGTTTAGTAGAAAGCCACCAAGGTGGCTGGGGGTTGAAACACTTGCTGAGTGAAGAAAGATTGAGGTGTCTGCACTTGTTAAACCTGGAAAAGAAGCAGTTTCAAGAGGACTTAATAGCATCCTTCCAGTGCCCAGGAGAAGGTCATCAAGAAGACAGAGCCAGATGCTTCACAGTGGTGAATGGTGGAGATGACAAGACATAATGGGTCTGAATTGATATAAAGAGGACCTAGATGGGTTTAAAAAGAAGTTTGATGGAGGTGCACAGTAGGATTTTATGGCTCTTGAATTAATGTTGAATTTTTGGCCTCTTTAACATTGAACTGATTGACATGGTAATTCTAATATTCGTTTAATGCTGTTATTTCCTAAATAAAAGGAATGGGTACTGGGAAAAGTTAGGAATTTTTTGGGCTGTTGCTGTTCCAATTCGATGGTATTTGCATTCCACAGAACTTGAGTAAGAATGTTGTTCATGATGTACAGTCTAATAGTGTTGTTGGACTGTACCTGGCTCTGTGGTTTTTGGGTTTGGTTTTTGCAACTTATCTGTCTTGATGCAAAGTAATAACCTTTAGGATTACAGAATCCACAGGTAGTCATTATTTCAGTGTTAATGGTCCAGCTATTCAGAAAACCAATTTATGAAGAGTGTTACAAATACAGATGTGAAAACAATCTTAACAGAAAATATGTATAGGTAAAAGCAATTCCTTTTGGGCACTTCCAGACTTGCAAAAGCGTAAGCATAAATGGAGAGATGGAAAATATCATTAAATCTCAGTAAGTAGCTTGGAGACGTCAAATACACAGAAGCCCTACCTTTATTTGTTGTGGAAAATCACATAATATTTAGTCTTTCATTTAATATAGAAACTTTATTCAGACTATTAGTGAAACTTGCTATTGTCTGAAATGTCTTAACTTGTCCTCTGTTATCCTCAAAACATATTTTTTCAGTTGTAATTCAGTACCATGTGATTGAGCTTCCTGAGGAAGCTCTCCTAACCTCTGATGATAGTTGTACAAGATTGTAGCTCTCGTTTACTGAACTTGGAATTAAAAAGATGGGTTTCACTGTTGTTTTTGCTTGCCTTATGAAAAGTTTATCACCTGATATTCTCTGTAAGACATTTTTTTTAATCAATTAGAAAGTGACTCGTGTAGCTCAATGTTTTGTAGTTTGTGCTCTGCTAACTGAACTCCCTCATGCATCTCATTTCATGGTTGAGAAGTGATTTTTTTCTCAGAAAAACGTAAGAACAGCCATCCAGGTTCAGCCAAAGAAGAACTGAAGAAATGGGCAAGTGTGTAAGACACTTTTCGTAGTATGCTGACCATTTGAGGTTGGACAGCCTAAGGAGGAACTGTCTTTTACTTCAGATTTACTGGCTTTCAGGGTTTAGGCATTTTTCTCTTTTTAGTGAATATTTCCAGATTTCACTTGAATGCAAAAAGTTTTAGTGCCTGCAGCATAAAATGGCAGCATCTAACAGCTGCTTATGCCATGAACCATCTCCTTTTGGTTTTAAGCATTTGGTGTCCAAGACAGCTGTCTCTTTTTTGTTTCAGGTAGCTAGAAGTGGACTGTAACGTTTTATTCAAAGTCTGTCATTTGTGGTTGAATACAGTGCAAAATATCTCAAGTGTACAATTAACAGGTATAAAGTTAAAAGCTTCTTTTTAACAAGAAGGTTCTCTTTCATAATGAATCCTATTTTTAATAAATAATGGAATTGTCATTACAGAAATCTTCCAGAATTCTAGCACATCTGATTTCAGAAATATGCAGCAGCAGATATTTATGCAGCATTCCTTTCTGCTTGTGAATATACTTGTTCTATCCAGCTTGGAGGAGCAGAGTGATGTGCTTAGTCATTTCTTCATCCTGTCTTCAGTAGTTCTCTTAGAGCAAGAAGTAACACAGATTGCCTTCGCAAGATAAGGGTAACATGTTCCTTAAACATCATAGAGAAAGTTACGGATTTCTTCAGGTTGGTCTTCACTGTGATCCCAAAATTATAAACTAATCAAGGGATGCAGAAGTGGTGCTTTAACTGGCATGCTGGTGGCCCAGAGCCAGTAGCTTGTTTATCACCACAGCATGACTGCTTGGTCCCACTGAAAACTTTCAGCAGAAGATAAACTTGGGGAAAGTCTGAATTGTCTTAAATTGCATTTATCAAATGAAGAAACAGCTGCATTGGGAGTACTGTATGCTGTGCTGAAAATCTTTTTTTCTCTTTCTTTGTATGGTTTAGAAGTTCCTTTGTCTGTCTGTAAGCTCCAGGCAGCAGTTGCCAATTCTGGATCCAGCCATAAATACCAAATATGTAATTGCCAACATGTTACCTTATTAAAAGCAAGCAATAGGTTTAAGTTAGGCTTTACTAAACCAGCAATCTCATAGGTTCTACAAGTATAATTATTGTGCTTAATTTCTCTTGCAATTTCAGCAGAAATGCTCAAATAATTGTTGAATTTGGTAGAGATTTCAAAGCCAGGAAGGAATGCAGTTACCTGCAGAGCAGCACATTTTGCAAAGTCCTTTGTTAAATCAGCCAAACTAAACCTGAACAGTAAGCTTTCTTGGCTAAGCTAAAGCCTTGCTAATACATCTGCATCTATAAGGGAAGCAAAAAGTGTCATTCCTGTGTTGTCAGGTGAACAAGGATATTTTATAAATTCTGATCTTATTTAGGAAGCATATGCGGTCCAGGATTTGCTGCCTTACTGCCTCTGAGGGATCCTTAGGGAAAGGAACAGCAGTGAGCACGCTGCAGTGAGTGTAGTGCTTTAGTCTGTCAAGCTGTGCTGCACTTTAGCTAATATGTTCTTAAGAGTATCTTAGCATTTGAGCTTTCTCTGTTGGATATAATGTTCTTATTGGTAATGGCTGCCAATTCTTATTTCAATAATAGATTTATGTTGTTGAATAAATTGTCTTTTAATGTAAGTTTCTGTGAGCAATTTTCTCTATTAAGAAATTAATGTTCTTTAATGCTGAAAATGATATTCTGCCACTAGGATTTCTCCTTATTACCATTTTTAACCATCTACACTTAAAAACCCCAAATCATATGGGCTAGGGTCACCAGTATGCTCGAAAACCACGGTACTAATGAAAAAATGTCCCTGCTTTTAAACAGTTTTACTGCTTAAAAAACTTACTTATCATTTTTTATAGACTCATGTATTAACTTCCCTGCCTTTACTTCATACTTAATGTTAGTATTTTTACAAAATACTTCTATTTTTAGCCCATGCATAATTTCTTTCATTTTGTAAAGCATCTCTTCTGTGTTCAGAGCGATGTTTTTTACACTGCTTGTTTCCCCTTTGAATGGCATTCCTTGGTCTGGCACTTGCTGATTATCAGTCACTTTCCAAGGCATAACTTGTGAAGGGAAGGAAATATGCTTAAACTTACCTCTCTATGACTGTGCATGATTCTGTACAATTTCTTCTTCCCCTTAATTTGACTAGATTTATTTTTCCTTTTCTTTTGTCAGTGGTATTTAAAGGCAGGCCATTACTTGCACTGTTTTGTTGAATATAGAAGTTATGTGGCTGCTGCTAAGCTACAGTTTGTTGATGAATAAAACCTGAAACTTCAAAACCAGATGTGTCTTGGAATATCAGGAGATCTTTTCGTCAGCTCATGAAGTCTGTTTGGCTGTGCTGCAGTAGTTCTAGTCAGTTTGAGAATTGTGTGCCGTTGTGGATCCTGATCAGTTGGTACTGTACAATTTTCATAATGTATCACTCTTTATTCTTAAGCAAAAGAATTGCATTTTCTACCTGTCCCTGGGTATAATGTTTAGCATTTTGTATTATTTGTGACCATTCGTGCATCTTCTCATTGCTCTTTCACATCACTTTGCTAATTTTTATGTATTTCTGTCTGGTTTTATGCATTATGTACCTCCATTCCCCTTCATTAGTTTACATTCAGCTTTTATACATTAAATTTTAGCTGTTAAAAACCTTTTTATTTCTCAATGTGCAGTTAGCTCTGCCTTGTAGGAGCATTAAAAAATTTGTATCTCAAACTCCGTTGTCCTTACTGCTCTCTACTGTGGAGCACAATTTTTGCCAAAACTATCTGAGTTGAACAACCTAGCTGAACTTTAACATTGCTGGTAAGTGTTATGACCTGGGAAGTGTCAGACATTTACATCTCTGGTCACATTTTTTAGCCGTGACTGTCACCCATCTAATTCTCTTTTTCTGATATCCTTCTTGTGCCATACAATTTTTTGTTGTAGTTGTGGTTTCTGTTTATCATATTGAACTTCTGTTTAAAATTTTTATGGAAAAAATGTGTATTCATGTTCACACGTTTCTCTGCTAGTTTTCTATCTGTATAGAATCTTGCTGTTCACTTATTCCTATTACTTGAATTACTTCAGATGTCTAATAATTTCCTCCTTTTATTTCCCTCTGAAACTGTCCTAATATTTCTGAATATCTGTTCTCATATTTTGGCATATTTTTGTTCTGAATTACTTCTATTTTTTCCAGTTGTCTTCCCTTTCTAATATTGTCTGATTTACTGCCTTTCTTTATAGCTTTTGGAACTGAAAGTGCTGTTGTTAATTCTTCACACTTGACTGTTGTTAATGTGCTTCAGCAGTTCTCTCTCAACAATGACAATGATTTAATCGAATTAGAGCAGATAAGTGTAATGGGAGGTGCACTTCCATTGTTAGAAATCAAAGAAGGTAGAACATTTTCGTATCTTCATTTAATATTTTATGCTTAACTACATTTAGTCTGGCATTCTACCTGTGGTTGTTTCCCAGATTCTCATCAATTGAGAAGAAATGACTCAATAAAAGTAATATCTTTTATTGTGCATTTACTCTTTCTAGTGTCTGTATCTTTGGAGAAATTTACGTGTAAATGTGGTTTAGGATGTAAGGTTACAGCAGTTTTGTAGCAGTTGAAATCTCAAGAGTGTTGTTCTCGTGGCCCAGCCCGCTTGGCGGCTTTAGGGGGTTATCTGAATGACTGGGCGTTTCAGGGCAGAAACAACAAAAATCTCACAACATTCAATATTACCTGCATGCTTAGAACGTTAAGGTAGAATAAAGTACTTGGCAAATTTAAAATGTAGCTGGTTTGATTGCTGTTGTTACCTATAGAAATGTACCAGTACAACCTCCATTGGTGGCTGTGCACCCCTTCTGCGCCTGGGCTGGTACTTTGGGCGTTGTCAGAAAAGCACCTGCCGCTTTTGGAAATGGTTGATTGTCTGAGCTATAAACTTGCCAGTCTCTCACAGTTTCCTGGTCCTACAGGGAAGTGGGAAGACAGAACAGATCTTAAATTCTATAAGCAGATCCCCAGGTTAGTGGTTTCTGTGGGTTTGTGTGTTTGATGGTGCTTGTAGATATGTTGCTGCTCTAAGTTTGAAATATTCTGAAGCACAGAATGAGAGTAAAAAATTGCTGGTTTCCTTGAAAAAAAAGATGCAATTCACCTGTTTATGTATACCAAAGCAATATATATAGAACCCACTTAAAAGTCTAATGATGTTTTGCCAAATGTTATAAAGACATAGCATCGACATGACCTCTGATGTTTCTGAACTTTATTCTAGAGTTTTATTTCTAATAAAATTGTATTGCTCTGTTTCAAGGATAATTAGAAAGCAGGTAGATATTTTTAAAGATCATGGTTTTTAATTTTCAATAATATTGAGAAAAAACATGCACAAAAAAATATTTAATACTGTGTACTTTGTAAGTTGTTTATACCAGTGCCATTATTTTCCAGTTAATAAGATGCTGAGTACAGATATTAATATACAGCTCTTTGTGTGTTTGTGCTTTTACACACAAAGACACAGAGCATCTGACTGTATTTAAGTCCTCAAGAATAAGATAACTGTGATTTTTGTCACAAAAAGAATCTTTTGTGCACTGTATGTGAGAGGGAGAGAGGCATGCTCCAGGTAAGGTAGTTCATGGCTTAAGGCAGCTGCCTGGTGTGGTTCCAGCTGTGTGTGAGCATGTGTGCAGGGGGCTCATGTGCTCCCAGTCCCTGGGCAGATAGTGTGCATTAGCCTTTAGATTTCTAGGAATTACAGTACTTCAGCCAGTTGCAGTGATAGTCTTTTTCAGTGCTACCTGTCTTAAATTATTTTTACAAAGCATGAAAGACCAAGGTATATATTTCCATCTTAAACACTTAGTTGTTTTTTTGCTGATTTGTTGTATGGCTTAAGAAAGCCATCTTCATTGCTATTCTTACAGATATCATCAGTTCACCACTTCACTGTTGTTGTTTATGCTCCGTCCCAGATCTGAAACTTGCATCTTCTTGTTGTTTAATCTTGTTAGGACTATAGATTAAACATGTCAAAACAAAGAAACTTGAATATTTTTCTGGTTTTGGTAAGAACAGTACTTAAATAAATTGCTCTCTCTTCTTTTTAGATGGAAGAAATAGATTCAGCTCTAGATCTGTTTTACAAGATTGAATCATTACTGTAGCTCATCTTTGAACCTTTTCTGCTACCTTGTTTGTTTTTACTTAATGAGTTCCAAAATTAAGTTTTAAGTATTTGTGGTGTCATGAGTTCATGTGGGAAGGCAGCATGATATCCATACTCATTTTTCTTATTTAGTTCCCAATGACAAAAGTATTAAATTTATACTATATAACAAAATGCCTATAATAAGCCCTGAATCAAAATATCAGCTCCTGGCCAATAAATTTTCAGTGTCCAACATGAAGAAGTTAATGGATCTAAAACTTAAAATCATAAAGGGATAGGATTTTTCCAGAATGAGAATCATATATGTGGACACAGGCTGAAAGAAAAGCATTGTGCTCTGTGTGGGAGGTGGAAGTCTCTGAGTTGCCTTTTGTGGCAATAGATGACATTGCCAATTTTCTGCTGAAGTGATGCAGCAAGTTAGTGCAAGTTGTGGACAATGATTGGAGCCAGTTGTTGATGATCACTTTCTGTCCTACATCTTAGAGAAGGAAGGTCAAGATGCAGCATAATCAGGAAGTCATTGGTGATAGTGATGGACATTTGGGGCTCTTCAGTTGCTGGAAAGCAGTTGAAAAAAGATTACACTGATGTATCCTGGGTAAATGCCTGACACAAATTGCCTTTGGATTCTGGGACAGAGGGTCCAATATAAACTATATAAACTACAAGCAAGGAAGTAGTTCAAAATTTGATATAATGGCATAGAAGTTTCTTCACCTGGTATTTTTATCATGAAGGAAAAAGTTAATAAAATGAGAATATAGCTGTAAAGGAAGAGATGAGAATAGGACACAAATAGCAGAAAGCAATAAGTAGGTGAGATTTACTTAATGGGCAGAGTTTCTCTTCTGTACTAAGTTTGCTGAAAATGTGACTGCCTCTATTATTTTTTTCACCATCATGAAGAGCTGCTTCGCTCCCTGCAGTCAAGCTGTATGAGCATTCCCCATCCAGCTTCATGCAAAATTGACTTATCATAGAATCATTTCCCCAGTTATTAACCAGCAAAAAAATGCTAATCATAGTGGCAAAGCCTGTGCAGTTCTGAATGCAGCAGTAGCCATGTATTTTCACAGGACAGCTGTGTGCCTTCAGCTACTTGGACTAGTACCTCACTTCAGTGAGGATGTTGTAGAAGCATGACTAATGGTATATAAATGTTAAAATTAATTTGAATGTAGAACAATAATAAAATTTAAAAATGCAAAGGAGTTTTGGTTTGATTTAGTTTCAAATTCAAGCACAAACTTTGAAAAATTAAATAACACAATGATTTAAGAGCACAAGAGTTCAGTTATTAAGCATAGAAAATAATTGGAGTTTCAACACTGAACTAAAAAGAGAAACTTCCCAGGAAGGCTGAGAGCACCTTTTAGAAGCTTTTGTGAGTAATGGGAAGAAATATTTTCAGCAGGGCCTCCAGCAACAGGACAAGGGTTTATGGTTTTAAACTGGCCAAGGTTTGAACTATGTTATATATAAGAAGTTACTTCCAATGAGAGTGGTGAAACACTGTAACAGGTTGCCAAGTGATATCTGAAGATGGCCCATCTCTGGAAACATTCAATCAAGGTCAGGTTGGGTGGGGCTCTGAGCAACCTTACCTAGTTAAAGATGTCCCTAATCAGGGCAGCAGGGTTGGACTAGGAGGTGACTTTTAAAAGATCCCTTCCAACTCAAACTTTCCTATGACTCCAAACATAAGGGAAAAATAAGCACTTCAAAAAACAGATTATAGCAGGAGCTTGAGTACATAAAAGGTGAAGTCAAACAAATTAAGCATTATGAAAAGTATTTCAAGACCCCTTATTTGAAGATAATAAAAAGGATGGTGTTAGATATTTATAAAGCTGAAATTAAACAGTTGAACTAAAATGGAAGTGAAAGTTTTTGTCTCAGTTTTCGATTAGAAAAGTACAGTATGGCTGAATAGAAAAGGCAGAAGGTTTCTATATGTGTTAACACCTTCAAAGTGGAAGCAAAGTTCAGATATTAATATGCTTCTACCAGAACTGTGTGTATCCGAATGCCCCTGCTACGTGACTGTAGGCCACTGGTGCTGAAACTGAAGTGGGAAGGGTGGTGCAGGTGGTTGCAATCCCACTGGATTTACCTCACCAGTTTATGATTTCCAGAAGATACTTAAGTGAAAAAAAAACCCACTAATAATATAGATGCAGGTGAGACACATGACAAAATGCAAGGAGATTACCAAGTTTAGGTAACTTCAAATTAATGCAGTATTTTTACTGTGGTTTTCTTGAGGGTATGGAGGCAAATAGACTGCTTCTTGGAAAAGTTCTGACTTCCAAGTTACCTTTCTTGAGATTTTTTTTTCTAATTGGTGCCTACATAGGAAATATGAGAAGGGAGGGTAAAACTATATCCTCTAACTCCTCTGGGGACAGTGCTGTCAATGTTTTCTATTTGCATTAGCAGATCACCTCCTAAGCTATCTTAAAGCAGCCTTATCTCTGAAATATGGTGCAGGGTGGATTAAATACTGGAGGACTGGGAAGGATAAATGTACCAGTTGTCAAAGGGGAGAGAGGAGTCAAGGAGGGATGGTTCAGCTATCCTAATACTGATTTCCTAAAAAAAAGTTTGTTAAACTCTTTTTATTTATGTGTGATAATGAAGAGATGAACAATTGCTAACATGGGTTTACCAAAAATAAATAATCTTAAATTAGTTTAATTTTTCTGTATGATAAAACAGAAACCTGTCAATAGAAACAAAGCAGTAGCTGTCATATATTTTTACTTTGTTTAAAGCCCTTCATAAGTCTGTCTTTTGTACCATTTTCATAAATATTGCAGAAAAATGTGATCTAGGAGAAATTATTGTACAGTTACTTACTGTGTACACTTACACAGTAAGTGCAAAATTGATTGGATTAATATTTCTGTTTGTTATTGTCAAAGGATTGTTCTTAAAATTAAAAGGTATACTGAGCAGGAGTTTTCTACAGACCTGCCTGGAGTCTGGTTGTCTTTATATTTTTAACTGATGTACTTAATGGTAGCTGGAATCACTCTACAGATGACGTAAAACTCGAGAAAGACTGAAGAACAAGACCATATTTCAGAAAGATCTTGCTAAACTGAAAAAATAAACTGCACATGAGTAGGTGAAAATCCAGTGAAGATGGGAAGATGTGACACCCATGAATAAATCATAGCAGTCCTTCAGAAAAGGATTTGATAGGATTTTTCATTTGGTAGTACTATACTGTACCAAGAGATAATCCTACCACTGGGATGTATGGGTAGGAGTGCAATAAAATGAGCAAAGTTCAACTTTTATTGAAGTCTCTATGGAACACTATTTTCTTCTTGGGGAGAGATGTTGCAAGGAAAACTTGAACCACTTCGAGGCTGAACAGAGGCATCAGAGGCATCACAGATGATCAGAAGATAGGAGGAATCCCTTAGAGGATGCTTCATTTGTTTAGCCTGTGGAAGGAAAGACAAGAAGAGAAGAGTGTGGTTTTCTAATATGTAAAAGACTGTTGTAGAAGACATAAAGAAATAGCTGCTTGTGCTGATGGCGGCCTTTGATAAGTAACAGCAGTAAAAACTCTATCAAGAAGAACTCAAAGGAGATACTAGAGAAACCTTTCTGAATTGCAATTCATGAAATAATTAAGTAGATTTCATGAGAAAGCTTTTAATTTTTGTCATTGCTAGGCTTTGAAGAGCTGGTTAAAGATGTGTAGTTATAGATTTCTCCACTTTTGAGACTAAAGTGGGTATTATTTTTTTTTAAGCATTGTTTCTTTAACCTGTATTTTCCTAGAAGTTTCTGATTGAATGACTGCCCGGAACAAAAGTATACAAGTTGAAGTGAGATAGCATTAGCAGTTACATTTACACAACACCCTACTTGAATTCACCTTTGAGAGGAAAAGTGAGGAAACCTTTTCTTCATTGTAATGGGGAGAAGGGAGAGGAGTAAAAATAACATTAAAAGGTTGCTCTAGACTGTAGCGATCTTATTCATATTGGACAGTGAAAGTGATAACATAATATAACCAAATATAATATATTTGATTCAAGAGACATTTGCTTTGAAATATCCCTTTAATGCTTGAGCAGGAATTTGAATTCTAGCAGTTGTTATCTTCAGACGACTTTTAAAAAATACATTTATGTTAGTATAATCATAGCTTTCATCTGTCCCTCATCTTTCTCTGATTTGAATTTGAGAGGTATCTCTTCAGTATGACTGCCCAGACTATTTTAGCCTTTTTGACGAAGTTTACTTTCTCCATTTCTTCAAGGATGGTCATCTGTGTCTGGGGTTTTTTGCTGTAATCTCTATAGAGAAGAAGCCCCATATAGGTTAATTTAAAATTCATTGCCATTTTGTGTTTGACAAAAAGCTAAACAATGCATTAGACTAAAGTCCATTACACTTTTATACAAGACAGTATAATTACATGAAAAAAAGTCTTAACAGTAAGAATAAAATTTATCATAGGATAATGCTAATGCATTTATGTGCTATGAAAGTCAGTTTAATTATAGTACATTTAAGACTGGTATTGCCAAGGGCAATAAACTTTATAACAACATACAAAAGTTTAATAAGCATGAAGCATCATAAGAACAATGTAGACTAAACCTTCCTTGCATCCGAAAAGCTAAAATGCAAAAAAGCTTTTATTTATTGCCTCAGGTAAAAAAGTCTGTAGAAACAGCTAAGTGATGACGACAAAGCTTTGATGTTAATAAACCCAAATGGAAGTAAAAATCAAAGTGTGTAAATGGCTAGGTTATAAAAAGAAAGATGACAGAGTTATACCCTGTAATTAGGTGTAATTTGTGTTTTTGGTGCACTGTTTGTCCTGCATGAATGAGAGGTTGTCTTATGTTTTCTTGTCCCTGTATAATAGAATTGCAGTATGGGCACATCCCACTTAAAACCTCCCTAGGATTGTTTTTTCAGTAAGTATTTGATCGCACTGTACATACTGATCCCCTTCTGGGAGCACTATAGTCAGTTTGCCTTTCCTTGTACTTGAAAATAATCATAAGCTGAATGTTTATAAAACACATCCAGCTAGAAACAAAGTAATGATTTAAGAAAAAAATGGAACCAAATGACAAAATTAATTTCTACCTTGAGTATAAATCACAGACTTCTGTCTCATACAAGTAAATTACATCAAAACTAGAAAATAATTAATCCAATTAAATTATTTAATGAGTTGTTCTGTTTAGCAGCTGGTTGTCTCATCCATATTTTAAACTGTTGTAGAACAAATTGCTGTTAATTAAATAATTTAATTTAATTGATTCCTGTCTTTGTTTTATGGTATCTCTACATGAGACATCAAATTTTCAGTGCTGAAACCTCTTTTACAATCATCTCTTGCTGCCATGTGCTGTGAAAATTTGTAAGAAATCTTTCTTTAGATTTTCTATGTTGCAAAAAAACAGAAAAAGTCTTTATTCAGGGAGAAAACAACAGATTTTACTAAAGCCTCTATTTCTGTACAAATACCAGGTTTTAAACTTTCCAGCTCAGGAATAATTATTGTAGTTTTAGACATGCTGCATTCTCTGTGTCTTTATGAAATTACTGCAAGGTTTGATAGTGATGTGTGAAGTTCACAGTTCTCATTTGATGGCATGTGAAATACCCTCGCAGAGCACCTTTCGTTTAGCTGCATTTGACATGTAATGTGAGTCCATGAAATGCACTGCAAGAATTGGCTGCTCCTGCACTGCAAAGCCACCCGGTGAAGCTGGTAGTTCTCTTAAACATAAAAATGCGTGAAACAAAATGAAAAAAATTAGTATGATTCCTTTTTATCTTGACCTAAATATGTTTTCTTGCGTTTTTAATCTGAAAGTTGAGTCTGACATTAGAAGTTCTCAAGTGATTGCTGTAAATGCTGCAGCAGCGTTCCATGGCAGTTTTCACCTGTGGCATGAGGTGGCCCTCTGCTTCTTGTGGGTATCCTTCTGAATTCTGATGGGGCATTTGCTTGTCCTGCAGTGCAGAAATGTACCACTTTTTTTCAAATTGTTTTTCCAGTTCATGAAGTCTTTCTCATTAATTCTGCCCTCAAGGACAAACTCCCTCGTGGGAGGGCTCTCTGATGATTCAGACATTTCCTTTCTGTTTGGGCTGCAAATTCCCTTTCTGGGGGTCTGTGCTAATTCAAGGCTGAGGGATTCCCTCCTCCCACTCCAGTGTCACTCCTGACCTGTTATATGCCTCTCTTCCTACTGATGTCACGCCCTGCTCTAGAACTGCTATGGCTATATTGGGGAAAAGGATTTGGCAAGTCTGTACTTCCTTCTGCTGTTAAAGGAATAATCTCATTGTTATAAAACCAGTTATGTAAGTGTTTCATTTCAGAGGTCACATTTTGGTAAGCTAAAAAGGTTGGCTAAAATTTCTGAACGCCTACATGGATATTAAATAAAATTTTAAAAGTTCAAATCCTCAAAGAGTGTTTCAAGTTCTGCCCATGCTGCCAATACTTTAAAATATCTTCAGAGGATTTAAGTGAAAAGTCATAGTGTAGGAATAAAATGCAACTGAAGTAACTTCATCTTTTCTGTCAAGAAGTGCAATTCAGTAGAATTTCAAACCCCTGTGGGTTGTGATGAGAGCAGAACTTCTGATAGAAATTGAATAACAGTCCTGTGATTTAGTAGTTATAAAAGTAGATGCTTGTAGACAGGTTTTAAACTAATTTTTCCCAGCAGCATAGGATTTCTGCAGCCTTAAATCTTCAGCAAAAATTTAGAAAACCTTGCATACTGTTTATGTTTGACAAGTGACAAAGGTGCACATTTTTCTACCTTATCTGTAAAACCACGGTCTCTTAAATATGTGCTGATCATTATTTGGTTTTTCTTTTCAAGTAAATATGACATTATTAGTGACACATGATTGAATATTTCTATTACCATGGCAGAACCAAGGAAATGCTGATCTCTGGGAAGGTTCTCTAAGTGTGGTTCATGCTGATCAGTTACTTAAAGATTTTTTGTTTCTCTCCTTTCCACACCATTGAGATCCACCTTTGAATTCTGTGTAGCTTTTAAGTGGCATTTTCCAACTGCAGTGGAATGAAAAGATGTTGTCTGTACTTCTAAGTGGTAGAGCTGTGTGCTCCAAATGGCTCCGTGCATTGTCTTTTCTCCAGCTAATGATGTGAGTTAAGCTCTCCTGGATGGACTGGTTTAAATCTGTTTCTTGGGCCCACTTATCTGCTCAAAATCACTGCTATTCTTGAAATGCTGGTGCTTGTTGAAAATTATCACAATTTCAGTCCCGCTGGCAGTTTTCACTCCTAACCAGATGACAACTGATGTTTTCTTAAGCCCACAGTCTGTAGCCATAAAATTATACCCTAACTTAATCTCAGTATTTCTCTCTGTGTTTCTGATGATTATTTGCTTTCCTCTTTTGCTTACCCTTTCCTCTCAGTTAATTTATAAACTTCTTTCATGACTCTCAACTGTCCAGATCAGGTTCAGTTTTATCCTGAACCGTTTCCCACACAGCCCAACAGAGGTGGAAATATGAGGCATACCATTCCTGGACCTCCTCTGGGGCTGAGCAAAGCCATGATCCTTCCAGTTGTGCCAGCTGCCACCTTTGTGGCAAGATGGTGTGATTTGCAGGACAAAAGTGCACAGAGTGTGGCTTCCTAGCAAGACACTATACCTCTGCAATTCTTCAACTCAGACTCAGCATGGAGTGCTTTGGAGGAGTGGTTAATAATGGATTTGGGACTTCCAAGTAGTCATGCTGTAGAGAATTTGATTTGCCTGTCAGTTCTCTGAAATCACTATGTTGTGGGGAAAAAATCTGGAAATTATTTTTTCTGAGTTTTTAGACTGAGGTGAATGAGTTTGTGGAATTTCTTTTTAATTCCAGTATGTAAACCAGAACTTTTTTCTTGTTTTTGAGTGGAGCCGCTTCAAATTAAAGCATAGTTAATTCTGAATAGAGAGTGTGGAGTAGAAATTGAGAAGTATACTTTAATAAGATTTCTGGTGTTTGGAAGAAATGCTACCCTGTAAATCCGAAGTGTTTGACAACCATGAAAGTTTTGTATGGTTTCTTCCTAAATTGGTTTATACACAGTATGATAGAAATGTTCTGTATTAAAACTGATTATTTCCATTGTTCTCTGACTCTGAGGTGCTGCTACTTGTTAATAACTAGGAAGATGCCTTGAGATGAAAGAAGAATTGGAATTCCTGAGTGCAGAATTGGAGTTTTGCTTAGAGACTTAATTTTAATTTTTAATAATTATAACACTCATCTAGATGTGTTTACAAAGATTTTTTAATAATGATTGGAAGAAGTATATGTGGACTAGAACTAGAATAATGCAATAAGTTATCCTTTTTTCAAATATTTAACTGCAATTATGTTAGATTTATATATAAGAGAAATTTGCTTTCTACTTGCTCTCTCTCTTGGAGCCTATACTAGTTCTAGAGTTCTTTGCCTCTTTTTGTTAGTGTGGTTTTTTGAGTCATTAATTTGATGGTTGTCAAAGCCCTGTGTTTGTTTAAATTGTAATAACATCTTTATTTGAGATGGAGATCTTTTCATCTGGAAATGACAGAATATTTATGCTCTCTAAAAGAGTTTTGCTTCAAATAGTGACTTTCGTTCTAACTGGTACTTTGAGAGTATGGTTAGGCCAGTGGCTGCAGTCATAGTAAATCAGTTCCCTCCCAAAGATAATGACTGCTCTAAATCAGACCAACTTGGAACATCATATCAGTTAGCTGAAGATTGCTGCAGTCCCTGGACCAGTGGAAGGAATGAAGTTATTCTTTGCCAGGGAAGCCTTAATTGTTTTAGGCCCAGGAACAGAAGGCGTGTACTTAGGGGGCTAGCAGGAGCTGAAGAAATGTGGCTTCCTTACCAGTTGTGACTCAGTAATAATCCATAGTTGTGGATTTGATGAGCAAAAATTAAATGTATATTAATTAAATTCAAATTTTATGCTTTTTCTTTTTACTGTATTTTCTGTAATTATAAATGTAGATTTGCATTGCAGATGAAGTAGTAGAGAAAGTGCAATAAAAGTTGATTTGAGTATTGATTCATTTGATCCTCTTTAAGTTCTAGGTACAAAGTTTTGCAGTTGAGATATAGTTTGGTTTCTCTTGAGTGTACTGATTTTTTAAAAAGTCAAAATACCTGTTCTGGAGCAGATAAGCAGGTAAATTGAAACTATCTAGAAGATACAATAGAGAATTTTGGGTTATGTGAAGGATTCTTCTGAAATGTGTCACAGTTTTAATTTTTTTAATAAAATTAAAGATTTGAAATGAAATTGTGCAAAACCACCATGTGATTTATTTTAGAATATTCATACACTGAAGTGTTAGAGTACTATATAGATGATCCAGCAAAATCAAGAAACTTAAATATACAATCTCTGTGTATGTGTGTGTATGTTGGTACTTTCACACCGGAACCTGCTAAGAAAAATGACAGGAAGCTTCCCATGGCTGTTGTTCATTGTCCCAGTAATACGCATGCCATGGAGGAAACACCTAACTAATTATGGATAGATTGGTGTGGTTGTCTTACCTGCTCTGTCTCTGACTTTCCTGTTGAGATCATTAAGAAAAGGGTTAGGTTTTCTTTGTTTAAATTTGAATCCTGTCCTGTTCTAGAAGCATAAACATTTGTATGAAAACTGCTCTGTGATTTTTCCAGTAGGCTCTAACTTAGCTTTCTCATGCTTTGATATCAATGTTTTGTTTCCAGACTGTGATTCTAGATATTGTAAAAATGTACTGATAATAGTCTTTTCAGAGCATCTTTTACTTGTTTTGGTCATGAGAAAATGTTTTTCATTGTTTTAGTAAGAAAGCACCTCTATTCATCTCTGTAATTTCAACTGTTCTGTAATTCCGTTATTTACATTTTATAGTGTCTTTGGATAGAATTCTGGTGAATTCTTATGACATTTTTTCATCTGGGCTTATGTATTTAGGTATTTTAAAAATCAGCTTTCAGAATTCTTGTTTTACTCAGTTACTTGTATCTGCAAGTTTTAAATCAGATGTAAGTATTCTATTCTGCTTCTTCAAACAATAACAAATTTGTCCCTTTAAATGGAAGTGAGAAAAGCATTATATAATTGCTGGGTTTAGCTCAAATTCTTGGACTGTACCACAGATAAAATCCTAGCTTTTCTGTGCCCATTGAAAGCATCAAGCAAAACATAATGACCTTGATTTCTGACAAACAAATGAGGGTTAGTTATGGCAAGCCAACATCATTGAATTAGTAGCTATATTCCAAGGCTGCTTGTAAGTCTTCACAAATCCTATCACAATGGAAGCCATGGAATAACAAAAATATTGTGAAACAAATGCCTCCTGGGTGGCTAATTATTGGCATTCCTTCCTTTTTTCCTCAAAGGGAAGCTCTGTATCTTCCCTGTAAAATGCTGTCTGAGTCGACAGCAAGAATGTTTTGGGGTGGGAAGCTGAAATCTCTTCAGTGGTTTATTTGCCAGAGTTTTCTTATTTATGCTTTTGTTTTATTTTTAAAAATAGTTTTGAAAAGGAACTTAATGAAATCTTTACTGTCATAAAAGACTGTTAATACCATGGCTTTCTCTCTTACAAATATCATGTAAACAATTATTGCATTGTTTGTGCTGTTTCATGGATGTTGTTCCAGTTTGAAGTAAATGTTGAATTCAAAAGAACAGTTAATACAGATTCTTAATTTAACGTATTTTGTTTAGATGAACTAATGGAGTAGGAGGGATTTTTGATTTATTATGCTTTCCTTTTAAGTGAATGCCAGAGCTTTTTTTCTGATTTGAAGTAGAACTTACGATCATATTACTGTTTCTCATGTGCTATTTATTTCCTTTCTGTGAGCATTCCTGCATCAGCTTAATTATTAAAAGCTTTAGATACCATAATGATAATTAGAAAATGATAACAATGTAATTGCATTCTCCTCATCATGGAATAGTGGCAATTCTCAGCAAAAGAGGGAATAAAAGTCCAATATATGCCTTCTGATGTCTGCCTATAGGTGGTTCAAATTATAGAAGCTTTTCAATGGGCATGAAAAATTACAGCCTTGAAGTTGAGAAAAAATTAGAAACATAGAATATAAGCTCTCTCTAGGAAGTGTAAATCTGAAGGAAGTAAAATTAATTTCCCCAAGTGATGCTTCTACATTGGCCATGCAAGTCACTAGATCCTTTCTCATTCAGATACTTTAATAGGCCATTGCTAATGTTCCACTAACTTCAGGTCTTTACAGAATCTGGGGAAAGATCACTGTACTTGTGACCTATAACCACCTCTGGTGATACCTTGATGGCCTGACCTTCTATTTTTGGCTTTCTTCAGTTGTGTTGTTCTTCCTTAGGAGATTAGAAATTCATTGTTGTATATTTTGTCTTCCTTCTTTTGTGGAAGCTGTCAGTCCAATATTTGGATTAAGGTTATGATTTGAAGGAAGAGATTATTTATTGTTAGGGAGGAGGAAATCTATTCTCTTCTGACAATGCTGCAAACAGCTTTTGTTACAGCATTTTCCTGTCATGATTTTTCAACCCTCCTGAACACTAAAATAAAAAGACAGTGATCCAGCATTTCTGACATTAGATATGAAGTCTGTCTGTGTTGCACATAGCTTTGCTATTTCTGGGCATTCAGGGAGTTTTTCATTATGTTACTTTTCTTAGTCCTAGGATAATAAAGGATACAAGTGCTTTACTGCATGTCAACAAGTGTCTTTCTTGTTCCAGGAATGTGCAATACTTGTCCTAAACCTGTTTTAAACAACAACACAAAAATAAAACCATCATGTATTTTATAGGAAAAGCTTAGTTCAAAACGGCACCAAAGGAAGAGGATTTAGTTGTAACTTCACAGAGTAAAATAGCTTGCCTCATCAGCAAAAAGCTGTTATAGATCGACAAAAACCTATGGCTTGCAACTATGAAAAATCTTGACATTCTTACTTACATATTTTTGACATTAGTGAGAAACAGGTTTATAATTCAGAAGGGTAAATCATTAATGTAACTGTAGAATATGTAAGTAAAACCCCTTTCCTTAAATCACATAGTGGCTTAGAGTATTTAATTAAAAATCCTCAATCAGTTTACCATGTGTTCAATTTTTAAGAAAATTAGGATTATTTTTCTGTCTTCCCTTAATAGTGTGTATCCGTGTGTGTATGCATATATATATTTAAAAATGAAAGTGTTGCTGCTTGTCCAAATCTGTGTGTTGTAGCTTAGGCTGGTGCTTAGTAGTCTCAGAGCACTGCTTCAAAATGAGCCAGGCTTGTAATTTTTTTATACATTAATAAAAATTAAGTAGGTTCTCTGATCTATAACCAGGATTAATCCACTGACTTCATCTGAGTTTTCTGAATTATACTAGCTTCACCTGGTTTACAAAAGAGAAAAATTTAGCAGAGACTAGCTAGCAAAAAATGGGATAAGGCACGTTGGACAAAATTTAAATGTTCTACAGCCACTTTGAAGATCAAATATAAAAAAGCAGAAAGCCAAATCGGGAAACCATGCTCCCTGTCCTAACACAGAATGCAGAATATAGGGAATGTAGAATATGAGGAGAAGGCGAAAATGGCCTAGGAATTTCTCCGTGCTGTGTGATTGAGAGAGACCAATCTGTGAATACACAGCACATCGTTTTTAGACTCTTAATTTTCAAATGTGGTTGAACAACTCAGCTAAGAAAGCACACTAAAAGGCTTTTTTGAAAAAGAGGTCTTCAAATAATGCTTAATCTCAGTCTGCTTAAATTCTCGTGAGCTTAAATTCTTTTAAGTGAGTGTAAGTGTGTCTGTAGGGCTGAACACAAACTTAAGTGTTTTGTCAAATGGAGTCTTAAGCAAGTTTTGCATGTGTTTAAATGTTCTGATCTGCTGAGTACCAGTATTCTGAGTCTAGTAAAAACCAGTCTGTTAGTTTGGAGATGCAGGGTCAAAGGTGTTGGCTTTAAGTTCTTATGTTCTCTTCACATTCTGTAGCAATAGGCTGCCTTTGCAGTATTAAAAAGCAGAAATTGAATCCTGGCAAAGTGTGTGGTATTCCTATAAACTGCTGCCCTCGAGACTTCTCAACTGAAATGTCATTATCAAACATCAGTGTTTACAAAGCTAAGTACAAAATAAGTTAATGAGTGAAAATAGAAAAATCTAAAATCCATTTTCAGCTTCTTTGACATTTAAATAATTTTCTAAAATTTAGGGAGCTGTGATTGCACAAAAGCATTAGAGTACCTGGTGAAGCTCAATGTAAAAAAACAGTCCCACTGAATTGCTTGGAAAAATGGGGTGAAGGGTTGGCATGGAGTTGGGAGAACATTCACAAAAAGCTTGAAAAACTATAATAATTTGATATGTAATCATACTATTCCTTTAAATATTAAAGTGATACAATGATACCCTGTACTGAATGTTCCTGCTCTCTGTGTGTTTGTGTATATGTATATGTGTAAAATGCAGTACACACAGAGTAGAGTGTGTATGTATGTGTTTGTGTACACACATATATATATATGAAAGTCCCGATCTGGGTATGTGGGATGTTTTTTTCCAACAGTTAAAATTCACCCATTTGAGTACATTTCATCTCCTCCTTCTCCTCCTACCATTCTCCCCCCGATATTTTCTTGCTTCCATATTATCAAATGAAATATATCTGTTCCAAGAAAGGACCAGTATCAAAAACGATGATCCCTTTGCAGAAATAACATAGCTATGAAACGTATTAATAATTTAATGAATACATGAGTTATTAATTTACTTTTGACCTCTGGAGAAGAAATTGTGGTTATTCTGAAGAAAGATTTCTTAACTATTTTTAATGATAACAATTTCCAGAGTAAATTGACATAAAAGTTGAGTTAGGAGCAAGACATTTAGAATATTTTATTTAGAAGTAACTGATTCAAGTGGATAGCTATTGTGAAGTGTAGTCATTGCACTGCCACCAGACCTGCTTGTAGCTGCTGTTGATCATTAAAATTTATAACAAATTTCCCAGCTGCTGATGCTGTTAACCAAGGTAATAGCCTCTGTTAAGCTGTAATTGGACTCTCCCTGCATCCTCCCTTGCAATGTTTTGAATTCTGTTAAACTTTATTAAACTTGTGACACCCTGTGGCAGTGCTGAGCCATTGCGTGCAATGTGCTCCACAGAAAAGGTGTTTGGGACACCCTTTTGTGCTTGTCAAAACTTAGAGTCTCTGCAGATGACTTTTGGGCTCCCAGAAGAGACACTCCCCTCAGAGGCTGGAGTAGAAGTCATGCTTATTTGCAGCATACTTGTTATAGTTTTGACTTGCCAATTTAAATATACTCATTTTCTGTTGTGAGACAGAACAAGGAACAAAAGAGCAAGGCAGGCCTAAAACTTAAAAGGGTACAAAAAGAAATTTATTAACTACACAAAGAAAGAGAAAGAAAAGTCAGAATAAGATCTTCAGACCACTCTTTCCTCCCCTCTCCTAACCTTCATAGCAACAAGACAAACATATAAAAAGCTACTTCAGTCAGTTTCCAACTTAAATAGTACTTTTCAGTTCACGTCAGAGAGAGAAGTTTCCTCTTGTCAGGCCATAGGGACTTCTCCACAAGGAGGGAAAAAAACAGTTCTCTCGTGGCTTCACTTCTCACGATTTGCATCCGCCCAGGAAAAGAACTTAGAAATCATGAGGCTCCTCCCATTTTCACAGCTTTCCCAAAGCTGTGCTTATGGGCCATGTTAAATTCATGGGGTATTTACTTCTAAGAATTAACTGTTCCAAACCAAAAATCCTCTTCATCTTTCTTTCTCTCTGTTCATGCTTCATCTCCAGAAACAGAGGTCCCCTTTTCTCCTTGGGGCGAAGGATTCTCAACACAGATGCTTTTGATTAACAATCTATCAAATGGAACATCTCCAACCCCCCATGTCTTTCTCCATGGTTTATAGGAATATTCAGTGCCGTGTCAGTCCATCCCTACAATCTTACAAAAGAATTTTCAGCCATCTTCGCAGCATCTCCTCATTCTCCTTCCATCTAAAGAAACTTAGTTCTTTTATTTTCCCTTCTCACTCCAAGGAGGATTAAAAAGTCTGCAAGTCTTATCTGAGCATTGAAAGAGTTAAGATTTTACATGAGGAGAGCAAGGTCACAGTGCTGGAGCTGTGCCAGGATCTCGGCAACTCGGCTGCGCTGGAAGGGGAAGGAGGGGGAGCGCTGGGATCTCAATCAGCCTCCCTGTGTCTCCCTGGCCACTGCCTATGGCCACCTGTCCTCCCTGCCAGCCATGCCAGCTCCCCACACAGGGGCCCTGCCCTGCCCATGGCCACCTCTCCTCCCTGCCGGGCCATGCCAGCTCCCCACACAGGGGACAGCCCTGCCCCTGCCAGGCCCGCAGGCTGCAGTGGAGCCAGGCTGGGCCCTGTTACCTGCACTGCTGCAGGAAAAGAAAGAGAACATTTTTCCGGGTTACCGCCTTCAAAATGTGTGTTCATTGAGCAAACTAACTTTCTCCAATTGGTTCCTCAGGCTGTCAATAATCAAACCAGCCTCCAATTGGTCCCATCAGCTCCCAGAGGAAGTTGTCATAGAGAGAACTTCTCTCTGAGTCTGTTCTCCCCAGGTGAAACCAGCACAATACTGCATTTTACAAATAAATGTATTTGCTGGACCAAGCAGACATGCTGCATTTTGACCATTTCAGTTTGAAACTGCCTCTTTATCATGTTTCTGAAACAGCCATATGTGTCTCTGTGTGCACAGCAGCAGTCCCAGAAGCTGCAAAGGGAACAGCAAGGACAAGCAAATATTTCTGAAAGACAAGATCTTCACTGAGCTTTGTTTTGTCATAAACCCTCAAAGTTATTTCATAAAGCCACTGTTAGCAATACTTGTACTATCAACTAATTGAGCAAGGTAGCTAAGACAGGCAGTGTTATATGGACTTTCAGATCATTATATTTACAGTGCTCTTCAGGGATTTGTGAAGGAGATGGTTACAACCACTTAGGTTGTGTATTGGCAAACATTAGAGGTTGGGTCCTTGTGAACAGCTCTTAAAACATCCTGAAATATTCACCATTATGTTTGAACCTCTCCACTATAAAGAAATGTTTGCCTCCCTAAACTGTGTTTTTGCTGAAGCACATTAGTTTGTGAAAGTGCTGTATTACCATCTGCTAATAATTATTTACTGGTGATCTAATAATTTTGTTTTATATCACACCCAACAGAAAAGGCAGTGGGGATTTTGTTTAGTGCCTCCATGGTTAAACCCTGATGTTCTGATACAGTATGGTAAAGTACCTGACATTTTTTGCAGATGAATATTTACCTCACACAGAGGACAGATAACTTGTGACGTTTGTGTGTCTGCATGCACATAGGCACTTAATTACACACACATGCCTACTTTTAAGTGCTGCTGTGACAATTCTGTCCTGACACTTCTATCAGGCATCATTAAAATTAAAGGGTTTCTGAAGTCACAGATGATTCTAGGTAGCTCCAGTGACTTTTCTGGTATATATGGTTTCTCAACCTTTCTCTTTACAAGCCTGTTTCCAGTTGTTCACAAGTGTAAAAATGTAATTGCTCACTCTGAAATTCTCTGTGCTGTGAGTCAGTCTTAGCTGGATTTTTCTGAAACTGTTGAGTGAAGGTATGGGCACCTTAGAATCCTATCACTGCATCTTACATGTAAGAAGGAAGGCTAATTATAACTGAACTAGTAGTTAATATAATTAGGGCAGTTTTCTAAGTCCTTGATTTTGAGGCCATAATGTTCAATACAGCATTTATACTACAGTATAAAATATAGTGAGTAGAAATAAGACTAATCAAGGTACTAGAAATTGAAGACAAAGCTTGAATTAACTGTGCTAGATGGTGGGCTGTTTTTTTTAAAAAATCGTTAAAGAGTTAGAAAGTGACACTAGACAAAACATTTAGCACAATTCACATCTTGTTTTTTCACTCTTATTGTAGATTGATTTCCTTATCCTTAGGCTACTTTCCTCTCATGAACATATTCTGTGCCAGGGATATAGATTCTTCATTACAGCAGTGTTTTCATCTTACGTGGTTAGTACAATTGACAGTTTTTCTGTTGACAAGTATGTAACTATGAAAGGAGAATTTTACTGTTTTTATTAATAAATATTATTTTGACTATGATAGTAGATACTTACAGGTGTATCAGGTAATGGTGTAGCTGTGTTTTGTCCACTTTTTCATTTTTGTACTGCAGGAAGTTACTGTGTAATATCTGTGTCTTCTTACAAGAGAAGATCTTTTCCTGCTGGGAGTATTTTTCTTGGCCAAAGCTTATCCTTAGGCTGATTAGGGTGTGATGAGTGGCTCTACTGAGAGCAGAATTGCTAGAGTTACTGGTTTTATGTAGTTAAGCGTCTTGGCCCGTGGGCTCTTTGCTTGTGCTAGCAAGGTGATGTATTTTGCACATCTGTTGCGGTGCCTAGGGAGCTGACCTTAGAGCAGGACTGTATGGAGGGGTGGTTTGGTGAAGAGAGGAGATTGCTGTCTTTGTCATAGAAATCAATGAGGAAGTTTTTAGGTTTGATTCAGATGATGGAGAGAATGATTTTGTGTGTCTGGTTCCACTGTAATTTTGCTTCTGCAGTTAGCTAGAAAGCCATTCTTGAGGTGGTCCACCAAGAAATGAAGCATTGCGTGCTTGTTCTGGTCTGTATTTTGAAGAAACCCATTTGTTAATCTTTGGACTCCTGATTTCTATGCCTTAGGTTGTGTCAAAATTGGCTTTGACAGATTTGATTATTGAAGAGAACTGCTTGGTGGTAAATCTTAGGTGATTCCCATCCATGAGTTGCATTCATATATTAGTGCAGTGGAAACCATAAAATAGCTCTTATTTTCTGAACTTTGCTGGAGGTAAGCTGTGTAGCAGTTAATTTTATTAAAATCTGAAATAACAAAGAAAAATTATTAATTAGCTGCAATGTATTTTCCATTGGCACATACTCTGTTCTTATTTGAAATATCTTCAGCATAATTCCATTCTTGATAACTTAAGGATCTATCTTTTGTTTCCTTTCTATTTAGGGAAGACTGGGTTAAGTTGCAAGGCTTTTTATGCTTCTTGGCTTGCTTTCCAGTTAATTAGTATTGAAAAAAATTACAGGCACTGATTCTGCTACTGCAGTTTCAACCATGAAGTAATTTCTAATAAATATATAAATACTGTGAACTGATATTTTACTTTTTTCATCTGTCAAATTGGATTTGTGCTTATGGTTTTAGATTAAGTACTGATTTTTCTTTGTTAAAATAATTTTGTAAATACATGATAGAGTTGAGTTTTTCTGAAGCTTTTTGTGAGTGTCTAAAGATTATTAATCACAGAAATTTTTTAAACGGCTAGCCAGCTTATTTCTAGCATGGTTTCTTTTACAGATGGCTTTTGAAAGCTCTCTGTATTTAAAACCCTAGCATGCATTTACAATGGCTTTGAAATATTTTTCAAGGTGGCAGGATAGAAAGAGTGTGACTTGACTACTTAATCTCTAGCTGGGGCCAAGGGTTCCTTTTACATAATCCCATCATTCTTACACTGTGTTAATGCCATGGATGGAGTAAGTGACCAATGGTTGCAAAAAAAAATTATTATAAACCAATCCCTCATAAATTGGACTGTAGTATACAAGAATTTTTTTGAAGAGCTTTTTCTTTGGTAAATTTAAATGCACTTGTCCTTTTTTTTTTTAATTACTATTTCCTTTTTTTGCTTACAGATGACAATTAGCCAAACATTGTCTTAAAGGTGAAACAAACAAATAGCTTTCGTATTCCTTCCACTAATTTTTACATCCTGGTAAAAGAAATGGAACCATCCACATACCGTAAAATCACAATAAATAGTACTTTAAATACTGTGTTGTATCTCCTCTTCCATCATAAACAAAAAAAGGACTATTTTCTAGTGTAACTCTAACTGTAAGCTGAAATGTAAAATATTTCATATTACAGATTTGTATGTTGATACTCCCTTTAGTCATGCATCATAATTTTTAGTTTAGTTTTAGGCAAAAGTCTACAATGCAATTTTCACTGTACCTCACTTAACTAATTTGAAAAAAAGTTAGTTTTGCCAGATCATTACTGTCAATCTGTCACAGTCAACATGTTGAAAATTGTCTAAAGAAAAGAAATCCACATGAACCTTGAAAATCAGTTCTACAAAGGTGATTGAGTATTTGCTTTTTCTTTAAAGATCAAACTTCCTCTAATAATTCCCATATAATCCATGTGTATTTAAATAGCACAGTAGTCATAACATGCTTCAAATGTATGCAAGGCACCAGCCCAAAAGTTTTCACTCTTAATAACAGAAGGATCAAAGGACTTCACTGACACAATTTTATTTCAAAATAAAACATGATACAGACAAAATGTTAGTGTAAGTAAAAGGCTTTTATAGCATACATTTTAGATATTTTATGTTGTACATTTAAATCAATTCTCCTTGTCTTAGCCAGGGAAAGAAGTCTTGTACACCTTCATAGTCCCAAAACCAAATGTTGTGGTTTCTCTAGTTTGTTCTCTAGTTGATGTCTGTACTGAAGAACAGTGCTTTGAGGAAAGGGAGGTAGGTGATCTGTCACCTGCAGCTTCATTCCCTCTGGGCAGAAATAAAGTGTCTCTGGTTGAAAATTGCTTTGATGTATTAGAAATTACTTTTAGCAGAGGGATCTTTGTTTTTAACTTGCCATGTAACTCAAGTAACTGTGTTGCTTTAGGGTACTGAAAATTAGGAAAGCTGTAATATCCCATTAGCAATTTGAGTGAGTTATAAGGACAGATCTGTCGCTTTTGCCTGAAATTTGTCTTTTGAGAACAAGTTGTGTGGGCTTGCACAATTGGCTTCTGGTCTTTAGATAACTCCTACTAAGATAAGCTAAATCAAAAATCTACTTATGGATGTATACTTTAACTGGTGTCCCATTTTGGTTCATTTTAAATGACATGCTATGTTTGTAGAACATTTCCATCGATTTTTTACAGGCTGCTGTTCTGAAATGTCTAACTACAGAATAGCTTCTGCTGTGATTAGGTGTATTTCATCCCAATTCTTAAAGATTTTCAATTTCCTCAAGTGTATTGTATCATTAACGTTCACATATTCTCTTTTTCAAGTTAATGCAGTGCCAAGTTTACACTTAAATATTTAAATTAAATACCTCCTATCAGACATTCAGAAAGGCAGCTTTTGATATTGAAGTGTGAAATGATTCATCAGTGTGGAAAATCACCTTACTGTTGATATTTTTTTCTGCTTTACTAAAGAATATATCACATATGCAGTTGATTAATTGCCAGGTTTTGTAGTTGAGTTAGATTTTTATCCTGCTAGAGCATAATGTTCACATTATTCTTTTAAGTAATGGTAGTGTGTGAGTACAGTGCTAACAATTCCCAGGTACAAAATTGTTTTCCAGGAAGAGAAGTGCTGTGCTTGGAGCACAGTGGTGTCTATCAGGCACATAGGTCTGAGTTTTAAATTTTTTTTAAATTCTCCAAGCTAGATCTTTATCTGCCTGTCAGTTTTCCTTTTGTAGTGTGTTTGAAAAATAGGTATTGTTATTTACTCATGCTTAGCTTCCTATATTCTTCAGGCAGAATATTATGCTGGTTTGATAAGGATTTTCTTAATTCACTCAAATTTTAATTAGCCAAACTGTACAGTCATTTGAATAGTAATTCACAGTTGGTGACTGGGCCCTTAGAAGCTGGTAGAACATGCTGGCTTTTTCATAATGTAACTGCTAGTAATGGAAACTTAATTAATCTGGAAAAATGGATTTTCATTTTTCATTATATTTAACAAATAAGGCATATAGAGATATTCTGTATTCAATATAGTAGATGTTTATAACATTATTTTCTTTTCTCGTCAGTAAAGGTTACTGTTTTTAGTATCCAAGGACAGTACGTTCCTGCTTTTATAGCAGGTCAAAAAAAAGGTGCAGCACCTTTTCCATAGTTAATGTAAATTACTTGCCACTTGGAACTACTGGAAATTTCAGATCATTCAGGATAAAGAGCAGAGAACCGACCTTTCCTGGGTTCAGCTTGAGCTTTCCCTTGATGTTGAATGGAGCAATGCTTCACAAGGAAACCACAGATCTTGAATCTTTTTAGCAACAGAAACAATATTTCTATATTCAAAAAAGATTTTCCCAAATTATTTTGTGATAAATGAAAATAAGTAAGTTGTTATACTGAATATCATTTCAGTCTGATGTCATATTATCAGTCCATCTAGTTATATTTGTAAAATCCATGCAGTATGCTTTTCTGGTGCTTAAGCGATCACTTTTCTGGTGATTAAACTATGCTGTTGTGTCTAGCATGCACTTTTTTCTTCTCATCCTGCTATTTTTCCAGGATTTCATTCCTTCCCTCCCAAATTCTCTTCTCTCTCTAGCTGTTTTCTACTCGTAAATAAAACACCTGTTCCAGTTTGAACATAGTTTTGAACATACCTATAAGATTATTGTGATGAAATGAAATACATTCTTGTTTTCACGTTAAAAAAATAAAATCAACTTGTAAATAGAAGTTCAGGTCCTTACACATCAGCCTGTTCACTTGGCCAATCCAGAAAATAACTATTGACTTTCTCTTAGTTTGAATATTTGCAACTAAAAAGGAAAAACTAATCACTTTGGCTGTATATGCTCTGTTTAAAAAAAGCCAACTTGTGTTGGATTCTAATATTTCAAAGCATTACACAGATAAAGATTTCTCTAATAGGGAAGTTGTGGTCAAGCTTTAGAAAACATCACAGAGAAACCCTACTTCAAGAAGTCAGATGACAGGATAATTCCCTTCATTTCCTAAGCAGGGATATTGGAAAGAGAAAAAATTCAGCATCATGCAGAGTTTGGGCATTGTAAAGGATTGTGCAGATAATGTGTAACATGAAGCTGTTTCATTTGTATTCTCAGAGAAGTTCAGAGATAATCAAAACTAGCTAATACAATGAGTTTTGTATAATTTATTGGGGAGGGAAATACTAAAAGCCCTTAAATCTGCTTTGAAGTTTTCCTTGCACACAGTACAGCATCATGATAGCCATCAGGTGTAATTGGGACGAAAGGGACTTTGATCTTCTTGGCAGAGTGGACCACCTTTTGAGGCAGGATCTCAGCTCTTCTAGCTAACAGATGCTCAGAGAAGGGATTAGCTTAAATTTTACTTCCAGATTGTACTTGTTTATTTCAGACTTTCTGCATTGTAACTGCATTGTCAGTTTTGTATTTGAAGACTTAACTCTTTGCTAGCATAAAATTTATGGGGTTTTGCTTTGGTTACATAACAATTTTATGAAGTAACTGTTCTTAGATAAATTAACATATAACTGGGATTGTAGCAGAATCTCTCCAGTGTCTGACATATTTTACATCTGTTCTCATACTGCTAGTGGTAAAACTCAGCAAAATTGGTTTTCACATTCAACAACTGGAGTTGTTATTTATTTGTTTGCTGTTATTTTTCCTATCATAGAGTGAAGTTCTTTGTTGCAATGTATAAGAAACGTTTGCTTTCCTTTTGGCTGCATGAAAATATTCAAGTAGCGACCTACCAGCATGCTGTAAGATGTATACTGCGCTACCTGAAAGGTTCCCAAAATTCATGTCAATGAAAATGCAGGTACTAGTGGATTTAGGAGTCATGTCTGCCTTTGCACTGCTCTGTGGACATCTGCAGGAGGGGCTTGTTACTCCATCCCATCAGCATCCTACCCTTCAAATTCAGAACTACGAACTCACATACCTGTACTTACCCTGACTTGGTGGATTGTAGTTGCCAGTGTGAAAAAGCTTTGGCTGCACACCTCAGACGGTCCAAATAGTCTTCATGTGTCAGGTTGGGCCCTTCAGTGTTATGTTAATTGAGTTAATTCCGTGTTTAAATGTTCTACCTTGATGCCAGCAAATTGAGAATATGCAGCTTATCATTTTGCGTTAAGACATCTGACTCCCTAGCATTGCTGTAAGTTGCACGTTGATGCAGAGAGGCTTATAGCACGTCCCTTTCTGAAAACGTCCCAATAACACTTCTGGTAGCTGATCTTTCTTTCCTTCTCAGCATGTTTCCTTTATCGTAGTCGCTTCTTACATCACATCTTGTGAAGGTTATCTGAGATTTATTTTCAAGTTACAATACTGTTAGAGTTTGTAAAGTATTGTTTACTCCTCTTCCAGATAAGGTTATTTTAAATAAAGTTTGAAAGCTACCATGTCATGGCTTGTTAATGTGTTCAGATAGTGAAATATTTATTGCATTTTTCATAGTAATTTATTGCAAGAGATGTGGTATAACACCACGTCTGTCTTTTCAGCTGAAGAGTCAGCATTTTTCCATAGGTAATGCAGAAACTCTGTGCAATTAATTTGAGTCTCCTATGACTGTGAAGAAAGTATCCAAATATAAACATAAGCAGTGTTGTGCTTATCTTTCCTTTTTCTAGATTTTCTGAAAACATATACCTCCAAGAATGGTTGGTCTCTTTTAGTCATTTAAATGAAGTGCTGAATGCTGAGCATGTAAGTGTGGGTGATAAGTATGTGCTTGCTGATCAAAGGAACTAGGGAGAGTGCAAGTCCAATAATGATTCAGATGATTTTTCGTTATGAAGTCCCCGGGAGCCCTAGGCTTGATCAGACAAGATAATTGTGCTTTGAACACATGTAAACTCACCCCGTTGTCCGTGTTTTCTTCAGATGCACCTAGTAGCTCATGAAAAAGATAAGCAAAGGTCCTAGGGGTCCTTTACATTCCTATTAGTTAATGTTTCTAATTTTTCTATTGCTATCCACTGTTTAATTTTTCTTCTTTTTCTCTTTTTGCTAAATATGCTTCAGAAGGTGGAATGGAGATACATGGAGATATCTCCTCATGCCCCCCTCCCTCTCCACCTCCATGATCTACTATAACTGTTCTCAATTGGTTCTGTGTGAAGTTTTTTGTACTGTGTCAAGGTTTTTAAGACAGAGATGTGCTTGCAATGTATTATACTAGATGCAGAAGGGTTCCTGTTCAGTTTTTCGCCCATTTCTGGCTACAGAAAGGAGTTTAAAGATAATGAGCATGTCAGTCAGCTTTGTCTCTTGGGACCTTGGAAGGAAGGCACACTTTTCTGTCAGATTCTGAAATTTGAAAATGCATTGTCATTGTCTAAGACAATCTAAAAAGTAAGATATGCTATTCACAATAATGATTATAGTACATCCTAATACCCTCCAGTGAGTATGCTTCAATGCTCTGATGAAGTTTGGTGTACTTTTAGGGGCTTGGTAGAAGCTACCTTAGTGTTCTGGCGAGTGAGGTGTTTCAAAGCCAGTTTTGCTTTCAACAGCATCCCATTTAAAGCACTTGATTCCCTTACCAAATAACTTGTAAGTGCATTTTTTTTTATATTGACATAGGTGTAAGAACAAACTATTTTCACTGCATTTGCAGATACCATTGAAGTGCTCTTGCCCAATAGCCAAAAAATTCCCTTAAGTCAGCCATACATTGAAGCTTGAAGTCTGTACAGCTCCTTTGTTCCTGGTTATAAAATATCTGTGGGCTGGTGCAGCCCAGTGTCTTGCAGTGTGCATGGATTCTCCTGCACCTAAGACAGGGGTATCTCCTATGGGACAGAGGGCAGTGGCACCACACATCTGTCAGTGTGTCACTCTTCCTTTCGTTGCCCACGTCCCTGGGGATGCTCAGCAGGGTGCAGTGCTTTTGTGTGCCAACAGCAAGCTGCAGTTATGTTAGTCCACTGACATCTCCCTGTTTGGAAGGACAACCATCATCAGCTTGTTCTGCTGAGGTGTGTTTTTGCAATGGTGTGGTGGGTCATGTTCACTCTTCCAGCAATCCAGTCAAAAATGGAACATTTAGTCATCCAGCACATTGCTTGGAGTCGCAGCTCATTGCCATTATAGAGTTGTATTTATGTTGAGTTCCAGACAAATTGTGTCAAATAATGAAAATTAAGGCAGCCTTCTAGTTGGAGACATAGGTTATATTTATGATCAAGCATCTGAATTACAAAAGAAAGAATGACCTACTATTTAATTTTAACCAAAATAACCACAGTGGTCAACATATGGGTTTTCTGTATTTAGACTTTTAGAAAATATAGCATGTATAGGTCCTTAAAAATAAGTTTTAAAAAATTCAGAAAAATTAAAAATCTTTTTCTCTGGATAATGAAAGTAGGAGTTCATGCAGAACTTTCTGGTGTTTCTTGTAACTTTGGGATTAGAAATGTAGAGAAAAATATTAGTTCTTGATACAATTCCTTTGGGTTTTGACCAAATTTATCTAAAACTATGTAGCGCTTGCTTCTAGAATATTTTCTCACACTTCCCTAAAGAATAGCAAAATTAGTTTTTAATGCAGGAGCAAATTGGAATAGGCATTTCCATTTTCTTCTCTGTCTGCAGAGCTACAACTGCTGTGATTGTTGTGGTTTGGGTATTAGATGTTGTGTATTCTTTTTCCTGGGTTAAGGCAAGAAAGTGATATTGCTTGATATTTTCATTTTCATCAACAATGACTGCCTGCCTTTCCCAGGCAGTTGGAGTTATTAATGTGAGCCACAGCTCACATTAATAACTGTATTATTATGTAATATGTATTATTATTGCCAACTTCCGTGCTGTGCCTCATTTTGTACAACACTTGGTTAGAAAGGAGTTAAGGCAGACATAGATTTGTCAGAGGATAAATCAAATTTCAGGTGTCCAAATACTATGAGGAGTGAGACACCCATCATTCTCTACTGCAGCCAGGAGGAGTCAGGGGTAATTGAGTTCTTGCTTTTTATTCTGTATCTGGGAATTTGTCACAAGCACATAGTCAGTGGGCAGTGAACAATACTCTGCAGGCGTTGAGCTAATGACCTGTCCATCGTCTGAGGTGACCTTGCTTAACTATTGTTTGACATTTAAATAGAAATTGAAGCTAATTTCAGATAAACTCATTTCTTCTTGTTTGCTGCAGTGGCCAGAAGTTACTGACTCTATGTCCTTTCTTTAGCCTTCATCTTCTGAGAAATGAATTTTCATTTATCTTTCACTAGTGTGACTTTTGTCTCAGTATGGCTCTCAACTCCTTTTGGGAAATTCTTGCACTTTATTTAGTACCCTAAGTACTTTAAAAAGTGGCAGCAATATCACACTTCAGTGCCCCTGCCAAAGGAAATGGTCTTTGCAGTTTGTAAACAGGGAGTGTAAAGGAGAAGTCAACAAGTCAGTGAACAGCTCTGTTCATTGGTTGAACTTCTCTTTGAAGATAACTTATACTTAGTGGTTTCTAATAGAACATTTCAGTTTTGGTTCATGTTTTCATGTGTTAAAAAAAATTTAAAAACAACTAACCAAAACCTGCCTGAAATTAATAAAAATGCAGCAGAAAGCTGCTTCGTGAAATACCAGACATTGACATGGATTAGATTTTGTAGCCTTAATGGATTTCTGGCAGAAGCTAGAAGTAATAATTAAACTAAAACCTTGAAGTCATTTTATTTTGGTCTGTTTATGCGCAGCCTGCCATTTCAAATTGTTATAAATAAATAGGAGAACACAGTTAATTTGGGAATTGGTGATTATTCTGCAGCATTTCTGTAGTTAGGTAGAACTAGTATGTTGCCAAATGCTGATGCTCCACTGCATGCAGTCTTCAAAGCTATTTGTGTCCCACACCATTTTTATCAGCAAATCTGTACAAGTTTACATCAGGTTTTAGGTTTGACTAGTATTTCTTCTTTTAAAATAATTTTCTTGTAATGTCACAGGAATAGCATCACAAACACACAATTTATGGTTCTTTGAAACATGTCTTTGGTAGTCTCAACACTGATATTGTTTTGTGAAAGAGGAATTAATTGCAGAGAATAAGGATTGGATGGAAGAAATCATGGAAATCTGCAAGTTCTGTTGAAGCATTCTCTGACCTGATAGCACAGAGAGTAGCCAGTGCCATAGCACTGTTAACCAGTGCTAAAATGTTTTCTGACTCAATAGCCTGAAGAGTCAGCAAATGTTTCAACTTCATTCTTTTACAATGAAAGAAGAGCATGATTATATGGTGATGCTGGAGGCTTTCAGCTACTAGATGAGTTCAGTAACTTGCCCATTGAAGTAAAAGGTGGTAGGGTATCATTTAAACTATGAGTTTTAACTCCCCAGGTTTGGAAATGGAAATATTTGTTGCATTAATACAGTGAAAAACACTGCATCAAGCTTTCAGAGTTTTAAAATTCACAAAGAAGTGGCAATTTTGGACTTCCTTTAAAGAAGGAACTGTATGTAAAGACCAGGCTGTATGAGTGGTAGCAACTTTCATGATGTATCTGCCCTCCCCTCATATGCACACTGAGTGCTCAATGTCCTTGATTTGCTGTTGGCATGAGATGAGCAGAGACTCCTTTAATATCGCATTAGTAATTAGGAAGGAAGATTAAAATACTTGAAATATTACTAAAAATTGCAAAACATAGTGCTATTATTTGAAGTTTTCTTGCAAATAGTATCTGGAAACAGCTGTTGGCTTCATGCTTAGATAGGTAGAGCTTGTGAATGTTTGGTATATCTGGTTCCCACCTCCATCTTCAAGGGTTCACAGAAAGAAGCCATCAGCCTGTCCCAGATCCTAGACAGAATATTGCTGGCTATTCAAGGTTGAATATTGAACTTCAGGTAAGTGTGACTTGAAGTGGCAGAATTACATTTGGGAAAGTAAAAGGGGGTTTTGTGGCAGGTTTTTTTTATGGCAGCTGTATGAAGCTGCTCAGAAGTGTGGAGTGATCGAAGTAGTCCCAGCAGAGATGGATTATTGGAAAAATGCAAGTGAGGTGGGCAAAGCTGCCTGATAGATTGCAAAACCATATGATTAATTATACTGATCACATGCATATGGCCCCCATATAACTAATGTATATTTGTGTGCAGAGATTTATCCTCCCTACCACCCTTTTTGTAGTAAAATTCAGAGCAGTGAATTAGGAACGATACAATCAGATATAAAAGGATTTAGAACTGTTTAGGTGACTGGGCCAGCAGCTGGCAAACATGGTTCACTGTGGAAAAATGTAAAATAATTAGTCTGGGAGCAAGAAACCAAAGGAAACACAGTGTGTGTTGCAATGGAACAATCATTCAGCACACTGACTAGGAAAAGGATTTGAAGGTTATTGTGGAAAAAATCATTGAAACCATGGGGCTTATGCACAGCTGCAAGAAAGTAAGTTACTAGGTTGTATCAGAGGGATAAAATCAAAATAAGAAGCGATACAGTTACAGGAGTGTTAGGCTCCATCTGGAATACTGTATAGAGTATTGGTCAACGTGCCACACAAGAAATATAATGTCTGGGAAAGAGTGAAAAGGCAGTAACAGAGATAAATATTTTATGCGTGAAGATTAGGGAAGATGATCTAGGAAAACACACACACACACACACACACACACACACATATATATATCTTTATCTTTGTCCAAGATTGAAAATTGGGAGTAATCTTAAAAATGAGGAAATAGAGCTGCATAAGTAGTAAGTGTCTGGAATGAATTATTATTTCAGAAAGTCTGTTGGAATACAAAATAGACATAAATTCTATAGACTTAATTAAAAGAATTAAAGGGGATGACAAATGAGATAAATTTGTGATTTAGGTTTTTAAATTTGAAGGCAGGCAGATTAAGCTGTTTCCCTTCCCACCCCTCTTAAAGGTTTGCGACTCGAATGATCATAGTTTTCAGGCTTAATACAGCTTATAGTGAGGAGGGCACATAGTTTTTACCTATGAAATACACTTTTTTTTGTCTGCTAAGACTGGTTTTAAGTACATTGGGGAGCACCCACATTCTTCATGTTGTGTATTAGGAATAATGTGTTCATTCTGCCAACACTTCTGTATTTCAAAGACCTGCAACTAGAATATAAGGCTAGTGCTTCTGCAGTGCCATGTCAGGATAATGATGAACATTCACAGTTTGCCACAGTTTGGACATGTTTTAGAGCATTTGCAGTTTTGTCAATCCTGGTTTTTCCATTAAAAAAACTGGAGAGAGAAAGACAAAGAATATGGGATTTAGAGTTTGTGTAAGAGGCAAAATTATAGTTGAGATGAAAAATATGCTAAAGCAATTAAGATATTTGAAGTAATAAAACTCCCTTTTTTCAGGATTCAGCACTTGGCTGGGTGGGATGCTTAGCCCTTAATGTCTAGCTAGCTGCTGCAGGAGCAGTAAGACAGCATGTGAATAAATGAGAGATAACTCCATGGACTTCAGTTCTGTGCAGAAAATAAGCTGTCTGCGTCTTTGGATCTAAACCAAATGCAGTGGGTCACTGGACTGAAGTTTGAGAAAGCAATTTATCAAACTCCAGGAAACCTTTTCCATACCCTGCTTTGAAAATTTTGGAGTTACTTGGTCCCAACTGCTTCTTCTCTGATGTCACATAGTTGTGACAATGAGGACAGTTCTCCTATAGGCTTTGTATTTGGTGTGCTGGGGCCATTTCTCTTCCAGGACTTCTGAGGAAGTATGCAACAGAGCCCAGTTGTGATTTTACTATTTTTAGGTAGCTATTCATGAGACTGCAACAGACTACCTCTGAGGCAGGCAGCTCAATTCCATATACAGTACACATACATTAGCAGGGTAGTGGAGGAGCTCCAAAGAGGAATTATGAAGACTGGGAGCTTTGTAGACAGCAAAATGAAACCAGTGTGAATGGCAGTACTGCTTCTGCTGTTAACTCTGAATGGCAATTTAGTGCAAGTTGGAAAGTAGCCTCTCGTTGAAGCCAGTTGCTGAGCATTTGATAGTAACGTTTTTGTGTGAAGGGCAGCTGACCCTTTTTTGTCAGCTCCCAGTGACTTCCAGACCACCAGAATAATCAGAAGCAGTGTGGGTGTGTGTGTCAAAAGAGATCTTGGGAGAGTCTGTGTGTCAGCAAAAATCTGAGTGGATGCTGCTCTGATTGCTGGGGTGTGACAGTGCCTCTTCACTCATCTCACCTGGGGTGGAGTGACAGCATGGGACAGACACTGGTTTGCCTATGGCAAGGCAGATTTAGGTGGCTCCTGACAGCATTCAGAAGCAGAACTTGAAGGACTTAAAAGTTAAATAGCAGCATTGATATCTGCATCTCTCTTCAGTTTTTCCTCATAGATCATGCCTTCTAGACATACCTATAACTTTCAGTTTTACTTCTCGTTTTGTTTCCATCATCAAAGTCACCTCACTGAAGAACCTGATCTTTAGGTCTCTCTGGAGTCAGCGGAATCTCTGCAGTTTAGACACCGGAAGTGTATTGTTATTAATACCCCTCCTAATTAGTGTTTGAATTCTGGAAAATATATATCCCAAAGATGCATTTTAAAATGTTAATCTTTACTAATTAAATAAATTCTAGTTTTCAGCCATATTGGTTTTGACCCGCTTTTGATAACATCATTTCAAATTCTTTCCAAGAGCTAAAGAGTGACATGCATAATCACTAGACCTAGGTCTGAAAAGCTTCAGATATTACCTTAAAAACAGTTTGACAATAATAAAACTGTTCTAGCTGGATTGATGAGATCAGTGAAGTGTGAGAAACTAGATCAGTCTTGAGTAAAACCGTGTATAGTTTAATTTGAAATGTGCAGCTGCAGTTTTGCAGAAAACAAAATATATAGCAGGCACAATGCTTATATTCAGCCTGAAGTTAAAGCCTTTTTTTCCAGCTATCAATTTACAGCTTAAGATAATGGATTTTGGCAGTGTGTAGAGCTATTAAGTAATGTTTATTAAAATGGATAAGAAAGGACTTAAGAGGTGGCCTGTAAAAGAATTTTTAAAGGGATGGTTAGTGAAATAAAGAAATTACTTCTAGGAGAAAATGCTAAGTTTTATATCCCTGGATAAGTCATTAATGAAAAATATTGTGGTGATATCATCTTATTATTTAATGCAGTTTATGAACTGATATGGAAACTGTACTTAGGATAGTTTTTTCACCCCTACTGTGAGATTGAAGCGTGTTAAACATCTATACTAGAGAGAGAAATAATCAATTATACTTAAGTTTGCCTCAGTCACAAAACTAATATACAATTTGACATGACCTTAATATTCCCAGGGTCAATTATCCATTGTGCAGTTCTTCATAATAGGCAATAGATGTGTGAAACTCCATGCCAAAAGTCATTAAAGTACTAGAAGTTTGCATGCACTCAAGGAGATGTTGGATAAGTGCCAAGGGCACTTACATAGCCAAGGGTTGTTAAATACATAGAAACCACATCCAGCTCAGGATGTCCCCGAGCTCAAAATATATTAATACTGAGAGAATATTTTTATTCCTTCCTAAGTATTTGCTTCTGACCAGTACTTGAATTAATGCATACACATTGCAATTGGACTTTAAGTACTATGTTCAACTCACTGAGATGCTCTAACCTTGCAGCCACAGGCCATAAGGAAAGAAAAAGCATGTTGGATGAGTTGGACCTTTGGTCTGACCTAGCACAGTCATTCCTCCTTTCTTCTGAGGTATCTATGACCTAATTCAACCTTAAATGTTTTTCTAAATACTTTCAAGATTGGACTAGACACATGCATGAGTTCTGAACACGAGCTTGAGTATTACAGTGTATGTGTGCATTTTTTTTTTCTGAATAAAAGTGCTTTTGAAATCTGTATATCTGCTAACAGGTCACAAAATTGACTGCCAAGTCAAGGCTACGGAGCCTTGGGCAAAGGGCTGTTAAGGCACTTTTCCCGCAGTTAGAAGCAGGATATCAGTGTAATTGCCTTAAAGGAACATGTCTCTCTGCAGTAAGGGGCACCCTGGGGCCCTGTTTTTCACTGCAGAGGTTCCCCAAAGGCTGTGTGCCTGAATGGACATGATGGCAAGGAGAGTTTGAGCTTGACAGAGCCCATGCTCTTGGTGCAGTGGAGACCTAAGAAGTATACATTTCTCTTTCATTGTCTTTCAAAGTGAACAAGGTTTTTCCTAAACATGAGATCCTCCTCGTACCTCGTTTCTGCCCATCTCTCCACTGCCTTCAGTGCTACTCCCAGAATGAACCTAGGGTTTGTGGTTGATGATTAGTACCAGCTAGAAATCTAGTCATCCATTTGTGCTTTCAAACCTTAAATTATTCTGTGGCTAGTGAACCTTCTCCAGCAGTGGGAGAAGACTAACATCCATTAATTTTAGTTAGTATTGTAAACATTTACAAATAGACAGTACACATACCTGACGTCTTAGGATGTCTGAGAAGTCATTTTTTTTTTGAGGGAAAAGAGTTTGGACAAAGACAGCATTAATTTGACTCTGTCAGGATTTTACATAATTTCATCCTTCTTGAATTAAATGTCACAAACTGTTTCACTAGAGAAGTCTAAGATAAAGATAATCTTTAAAACTTTGAAGAGGAGAAGAGTGAATTGCATCAGATAGAGTTTTGGACCCCCCCAAAGAAATGTAAAGTTTGTGTTAATGGCACAATCTGCTTTCCAAGAATATGGCAGATTTGATAAACGAAGCAACACTGATAACTATGGAGGTCCTGAAAAAGGAAATCAGCATATGCTTGACAACCTGCTTAAATGGTACTACAACCTCTGCAAAAACTTAAGGTGCAGCCAGAATGGCTGAAAACAACTTTATCTCTGGTACAGAGGAATGTACCACAGAGAAATGGATACCTACTAGGTACAGGGTTTTCCTAGATTCAGATGCTGCCGAGAAGAAAATTTTGGTTCTGGTTGTGACCTCACTGAAGGTGCAGCAGTGATGGGCTTTGAAGGGAGGATTGAGAAAACATACTTGAACTTTCATTAAAGAAAAGTAAAAAAATAGAGAATGGAATTTATAAACACTGGTAAAAAATGAAGGGTCAATACAACTCTGCTGTTATCAGGAATACACTGGTTAGAGTGTATTATTAACACTCTAATAGCTCGTTAAAAGAAATATTTGTTAGTGTTACTCTATTCACAGAGTTTGATACTGAATTCAACTTTTAGGATAACTCTTGAAAATTCTAAATGGAAAAGTGACCTGTTGAATTTCTCTGACTCACATCTAATATTCTGAACATCTCCTTCATGTCCAGTTTAAAGGTAGTAAGACCTCTTTGCAAATACAGTGTGTGTGTGTAAATTTAATTTAACGATTCAAACTTCTGTTACCTTCTGCTGGTGCCCTTAACTATATCTCATCTGTTCAGTTTTCTGCGCATTTTCTATTAGGGGCTGTTAAAAACTGATTTTAAACATTCTGATCTACACAGGAATGTGCTGGTACTTGGGAGATTATCCTTGCCAGTTTTGTCTGTGATGCATTTTGCAACCTATTGAAAACTTCAACTATTACACAAATTCGTTGATTAAATAGTGTGTGCTTAGTTCAAAGTAAATATGTTCCTTTGAATGGGAGAAATTCTAGATTTCTGAATTATTTTTTCAAATATTTTGAATTTATTGTGAACTTTTTACAAAAGAATGTTGATGAAAGTATTTCATTAGTAAATGGGAATACCAGAATTTAGATAAAACTTTCACTGTGGCTTCTGTTTTTCTGGACAAGTGGCAAAGCAGAGCTGTTTTAGCTGTCTCTCTTCATCCACTCTTTCCATATGTAATTTCTATGTCAAATGGAAATGCTGTAGAAGAAAAATTCTGCATAGGTAGAAAGTTTAAAAAAATAAACAAGTCTAGGAAAAATATGCCTGGCCATTGGCAAATATAGTGTGTTTTAAGACATTCAGGTTTTACATGTGACATTGTCACAAGATCAGTGACTCCTACAGAAGACAAATCATTTGTTTAGAAGGGAAGTCAGTGGTTTTATGGAGAAATAAATATAATTTTACAACTTAATTACAGTATAAACATTTCTTGTGGATGCAATGACTTTGTTGTTATTGTTGTATTAATCTTACAGGACATATGGGTATTTGTTTTGGTACCTCCTGGGACCTGCTAAATCCTCTGAGCATAGCTCTGACCACTCTTCTAAAGAGCCTAACTTGTTAGCCATTTTTCATTTGTGTGACTAAATGTTTAATAAATAAAGCGGGGGGAAAAGGGGGGAAAAAGAAAGAAAAGCTTTTAAAATATTCTATTTTCTTTTCTTTACAAGTTGTTATTCTCTGATTAATTTGCTGCTCTATACGTTTTATCCAGTAGTGTTAGTTCACTGAAATAAAGTGAAGAATTTCACACTTCCCAGCTGCTTGTTGAGTGCTTTAGGAGGGTTGGTTGTTGGTGGTAGTCTTTTGTATGGCAACCTAATCAGTTACCTTCCCTTCACTTACGGCACCTTTTTAAGTTCCAGGCTCTCTGAGAACTGAGAAAATGTCTTGGTATAACATAGCTAATAATGGGAGTTAAAATCTGATAGAATTCTTGTAGAGGAAAAAGTAGATTGTGACTCAGGGATTGCTTTTGTTTTCAATTTGGTTATTTATACAAAAGAACCTGGAGCATATAGATCTGTCTTTTTTTTCCCCCTTCAATTTGTGTGTGTCTTTATCTTGAAAGATTTGATATAAAAGGAGAAAGGGTTAGAAAACTTAACTTCCCCCTCACACACTTCCAGGAAGTTTTCAAGCTTCTGAGGGAAAGAGTAATGTGTTTATCTCTGTAATGTTCACATTATCATGGAAGGGGATTCTGACACTTTCTGAATGCAGTTTTCCTGTCTTTCCAGCAATCTGCCACATCTAGGATTCTTAGATATTTTTTCTTTAGGGAATTATATGCTTTGAATATTGCCTACTATTTGGGGTCTTCTTTATTTACAATGCCCTCTTCTATTTTGTTGTGTTTTGATTTTATTGGGAGTTTGGGTGTTTTTTGCTTGTTTTTTATTTAAAAAAAAAAAAACACAAACTGTAAAACTCGCAATTACTTTACCAGTATTTACTGAATTTTATGTGGTTTTGCTGTAGAAAGCCATCCTAAGAGTGTATGCAACTGGTATGTTCACTGATATAATGTACAGTGACTTGTAACACTGCTAAATACATGTGTGGATTAAAACAAGAGCCTTAAAGCACAGCCCTGTAGATCGTGCTTTGCATGAAGAATAAATTAAGGGCTCCTGTCTCAGTTGTGCCAGCAGAACTTTCTTCTGAGAATCATCACATTTTTAAACTGAGTTTTCTTTCTGTCAGAGCCTTCCAAAAGGGAAACACTGAAATTTGGATAAAATCATTCGTTTAAAGTCTTTGCAAGTTGACTGAATAGAAGCACTCATTTACATCAGAAATTGATGGCAGTTAGCATATACGATAGTTGGATATTTAATATTCTATTTTTTTTTCATTCTTTGACAGTGTCATATAAGCGTTTTTAGACCATATGCACATCTTCTGTTTGGTTTAAGTTCTATTTACTCTTCTATATAGGAACAAAGTTCTTAGTCCAGGAAGATGAAGTCACAGGGTATTTCCACTTGGGGGGAGCTTGTCTTTGGTAGAGAAGTGGTGTTAAATCCATAGGTTCTACTGCTGCATGTTTGGTTTTGATCAGTGCTGTGGTAGCCTGGTTGGCAACTGCAGCACTGGGTGTATTTCTTGTAATGCTGCCTCAGTGTCATGATGAAAATTCTCTGCCAGAGCAAGTAGGAAGTATCTAGGTTAAAAATTAACGGGATTTGCGTAGTTACATTTGGCACACAGCATGTTTCAGGGAGTAATGCAGCAATCCAAGACTCTACATGTACTCTTGTTGGAGGCACTGTGCCATCAGCCACTGTTTAAAACATTTTGGATGTGCAAATGTTAAGAATAGTGCTCAAACAAGATGGATATTCTGAAATGTGTTCCGAAAACACACAAGTGACAGTATTCTCTGATGACAGCGGCAGTTTCTTTCAGTGTTTCCCTTGAAGCACATACGTTGAGTGTAAAATATCATGCTGGTTAATGATTTTGAAGGAATACTTTTGGCACATTGTTGCAAACCTAGGGTATACAGAAGTCTTGAAAGTGTATGTAACCATTGACAGAGGCACTGTGAAGCTGTGAGACACATTCCAGTATGTTTCAGTTCTTTTATTTTTTTCTCCAATTATTACTAAACTTCCTACTATCTTAGTTCCCATTCCATTGTATTTACTACTACTTGCTCAGCCATTACACAGATTAGAGTAGCCATCTTGTTTCTACTCCCTTTTATTCGTACATGAACATGGATGTATTTAAATATGCACAACCATTACATACTAGCGCAATACATTTTTTTCATTATCAAAAAAAAAAAAACCACCTTGAAAATGTAACTACTTTGCTTTTTACTATGTAACTCAACTGTCTACTGCATCAAATCTAGCACCCTTATGCTAAGAGTTTCATCTCTTTAAGCTTGAGTCTGTACTGCTTAGTTCACCTATTGGAAAGTTGCCTCCTCTTTCTGTCATCTTCTCCCAGTCTCGGTTTTAAACATGCGTTCCCTTGGGTTCTTCTGCTTAGGTCACTGTCCAGCGCTAAATATTTACTCCTTTAAATTCTTCTGTATGAGCACTGACTCCAGAATTTGTCTTGTTCAGAAGAGAAGTTGTCTAACATTCAACCACCTACTATTAAAGCAGTTAACTTTTTTCCTGTTTGTACAGTTGTTGCAGGACCAAGCACTATGACAGTAAAAACCTTCTAAAGCTATAAATCATTAGGTAAATATATGGCACCATGCAGCTGGCATGAGTTGGACTGCAATACTTCCCACAGCTTGAAGTTGCACTTCTCAAACTCAGGCATATATAGTCCCGTTTTCAAGGGTGTGCAGTCAAAATTGAATCTTATGTAATGAATGGATTATCTCTTGATGTAGTTCAGAACTCAATCTGAGTTACCCAATCAAAGCAAGCAGTTATTTGAAAGGACATATGGTTTCCTTCTGCAGCAAAAGTACACTTAAGAGGTAAAATCCTATCAGCTTGAAAATCCTAAAGATCTGCAAGCTCACGGTAAGCAAAATCAGATGGCTTAGAGGCTTTCCCAGCTCCTCCTGAGAAGGTGTGCAGAGAGACACTCCATACATCATTTTAATTGAGAAGATAAAATAAAGATACTACGGCACTTCAAAACAAGCTTGATCAGCAAATCAAGGATTTCTGCCCTTCCACTCTCTCGTGAGACCCCATGTGGAGAGTTGCATCCAGCTCTGGGGCCTCCAGTGAAAGAAGGACATGAACCTGCTGGAGTGACTCCAGTGGAGGGGTACAAAGATGATCGAAGCACTGGAGCGCCTCTGCTATGAAGCAGCTGGAGAGAGACTTTTTACAAGGGCATGTGACAAAGGGTGATGGTTCTAAGATGGAGGAGGGCAAGCTTAGATCAGATATTAGAAGGAAATTCTTTGCTATGAGGGTGGTGAAGCAGCAGCACAGGTTGTTCTTCTCCACAGAGAAGTTGTGGATGCTCCTTCATTGGAAGTGTTCATGGCTGGGCTCAATGAGGCTTGGAGCAACCTGGTCTAGTGGGAGGTGTTCCTGCCCATGGCAGGGGATTGGAACTAGATTATTATAAGGTCCCTTCCCACGCAATCTGTTCTGTGATTCTATGATTTTAAAGGCACATAGTTAAGCACCATGTATTGTTTACACATTCACACGTATTTTTCAAAAATACCTAGCTCCTCTTTTAAAGATAAATATATTTGTATCTTCACATTTTAATTGCACTTTAAAGTGAAGTGATTGACTGAGAAAGATCAGTGAGAAGTATATATAAAACATTTTTCACCCAAGTGTACTGACTGTCAAACACAATGTAATGAGCTCTCCCAGAAAGTTGTATGGACACGTTTCCTGAGTGTGTTGTCTTTAAGGCATCAATGTGGTCCCCCTGCCTTTCTGTAAGTATTTAGTACTTCTGCACCAGAGTGTTTGAGTAGTGTGTCAGCCTCAGTAGGGGAATATGTAAGAAGGCTGGTGTGATAACTTGCAAGTAGAGGTGAAAATGTATGGTTTGTTAAATTAATTAGCTGGTTCCCTGTCTTGTTAGAGCTTGGGTACCTTATCTGTCTTTTTTATATTCCGTTAGGGGAAATGTGTTAGTTTCCTACTTTGTTTTAAGCTTATGTTTAAAAATTAGCTCTGGTAAGGCAGAAGTTCTAGAATTAAATGCTGAAATTAAAAACCCTTATAAACTGAGACTGGTTTCTGTATTATTCTCACGTTTGAATTAATTCTCCATTTGGTATGGGTGCTCATAACAGTAGATCTGCTCTGTGTGCACAATTTAGTCTGAACTCAGCAAAGGGGAGGAAAGAAAAATTAAAACCAAAAACAGCAGGAGTTTAGATGCAAATAAACTCAGCTGCTGCTTCAAACATAACCGTCACTAATTAGTACCAGCACAGCAGAAATGACTGAGCAGCTATTTGAAAGAAAGGAGGGGAGTGGCACCTGTTAGTGCATAGAAAGGGCTTCATCTAATTTTCAAGTGTTTATATTCAACCATTAAGTGCAGCCAGACACGAGACTTTTGCATTCTCATTCTGCTCATGTCCTTATTTTAGCAGTCTGTTCTCTGTCTCGGAAGGTATATACCCTCCCAAGAGGGTATTTTTAATCTCTTGTCCTTTTCATATTTATAGATTTTAAGACTGTTAGAGCTTTTAGTAATATAGTTGTTTGTTAGTTTCAGTCACTCCAATACTTAGAATTGATTTCCAGAGAAATATGTTCTATGTAAGAGTTGGGGGTTTTTTTCCCCCCTGGCTAGCAGTTTGATTTGCAAGCTGAGAAAACATAATGTTGAAAAAAGCAATACAGATCAATTGACATCATCAGAACATTTTGGTTCTGGTCTTATTTCTTTAACTTAGTGTTGGTTTTTACTGGTGCATTTGATCAAGATGTGGCTCACATTCTTTATTGTAAAAGTACAAACTACTTTTGCACATACTTATACAAGCTTCCTTAAATATTATGATCCTGAGCTTTCTGTAAGTGACATTTTTCTGTCAAATCTCTTTTTCATCTATCAATTATTGCATCATATAAAACTTTGAAACATTCAGCTCTGAGCATTATTCCTCTGTGGATTCAGCATGCATGCTGGGTATGTTAGCATGTGCAGCAGAGTTGGAGGTCGAGTTACATTTTCTGTTATTTTGATCATTTCAAAAGGGATTGGATTGAAATTGAGCTACGATAATGACACTAGTTAACTGCAACGTTTTCATTGGTCATTCAGAAATTTGATACAGAGTTGCTAAATCCTTCTGTAGTTCTAGTGTGAATTAATGTATCCAAAGCTGAAGTTCCCAGAGATCTGGTTGGCACCAACTGGATTTTAATTACATCCCACACATTGGTTTAGTTATTCTTGTAGCAGGTAAAATGAGTGTTACAAGTTAATTCTTTCAGATTAGAAGAATCAAAAAAAGAAGTATTTATCCACTTTTCAGATGAGGGAAAAAAAACATTTAAAATATCTTAATTTTGTTTTTTCTCAAGGAAAAAGGAAGGAAGATATGTAGCTAATAGAAAAAAGAAAGACAGTGAAAGGATACAAAGAGACAAAATAAGTAGATTGTATGGAAAGGAGTAAAGAAAGAAAATTGTATTGGAAAAAATTAACTGGAAAGTGTATCCTATTTTATAAGCAGAAAATATTAAGATAAAAAACTTGAAAGGCGAAGATATGTTAAAACACCAAATTCTGTGCAAAGAGACAAAAGAGACAAAAAGTAAAATGAATGAAAGGGGAAGACATAATTTTAAATTGGAGAGAGAGATAAGTGCATATGATTTTTTAAATAATTTCTCTCTAGTAATCAGCAACATGCATTTGAGTTTGTACTTAAGAATTACTTAGATTTTTAATGGATACAGAATTAGTTTTACCAAAAAACACATCACAGTGATGAGCAGTGTTACTGAAAACATAGGTAAGGGTTATCAAAGTTTTATTTATGCAACCCTTCATTTTTATTTAATTTTTTAAAAAATTCAAAGCTACAGTAAACATAAGGGGTTTCTTTGACTTAAGCTTGCTATTTTTAAAAAAAAAAAAAAAAAAAAAACAACAACAAAGCCGAAGATCGAACACCATGAATTCTTTAATAACATCTTAAAATTAGGAGCCGGAATAATAAACAGATGAATCATATCAATGTGAAACTTAATTGTATGAAGTAATGTTGTTGCAGGAAGCCAGGAAGGAAACCACAGCCTTTGGTAATGCTAGTAGACACCAATGGCTTGTTAGCTCCTGATCCATTGCCATGTCAACTGCACAGCATCCTCTTGCAGCCCTTTTCATGTCATTCAATTCTGATTTACCATCAGCTATCATAGCTTTACCATGCACATTCTGAAATTGGCACCGGAGGCTTGACATGAAACCACAAAGGCAACTAGATTCCAAGCTAAAGCTGAAATTTCATTCTCAGTTCTCTTGGTGGTGGGGGTTCTGTGGAGCACGTGGGAACAGCCAGTGTTTGAAGCCCTGGCCAGACCCACACACAGAAGAACAAGCTGAGAGTGGAATTTCAGCCCAAGCCTTACCATTAATGCCACGTAGCTCTTTGTGATTTGATTTCTCCTATATGACACTGCTAGAGGCAGAAATAAGCCCAAGTCAATCCCAGAGTTATTTTAAACTATGCTTACAAGAGTCTTGTGGTAATAGTAATAGATCCTTCTCACCCATTGTGCCTCTGAAATTTGAATTTTTGTATCCAGCTTGCCTTGGGATTGCACTGCTGGAAACTGCTGAGGTGTTAGATTACAGATACTTTAATATCTGAGGTTCAGCCTTAAATACATAATTATTTCTTATTGTATACCTGTCTTTACTTGAACTCATTTTATGGAATAGAATTAGAGAAAAACTCTGCTTTTTGCATGTTACATGCATTTTTGTGAGCAAAATGAGCTTTCACGGTGTTTTTAAAAATGTCAGGAATGTCAAATCTTTTTTATCTGAAGGATTCATTGGATGACTCAGGAAAAACTACTTGGAAAGTAGTCAGGATTTAATTGAAGTGGGAAGGATACTGAATTGTAGAGAGAGAGCTTGCTCCCCTCTGCACTCTTTAGATTGATACTTCAAAAGAAGATCAGTCTTAATTTTAAGTGATTGAATCAGCCTTTTCTTCAAAACATAATTTTTATTTAATCTTTGGTTAGGCACTTGGAATAATGATTAGAATAATTATTCTAACATTTGTCTCTTTTAAGAGCAAATGGCATTATGCTTAGAAATTTTTTTTCAAAAAAAAAAAAAGAGCTTTCTACTTCTTCCCATGTATTTCCATCCTTTACCTGCTGTCTTTGGTGGGTATGGCATCCCTGCTGGTTGAAGGCTGGGAGAGAAGCATATTGGTGAAGAAAATAATAGTGAATGAGAGGGAGGGATGCAGCTTTTAAATGAGGTGGTAGCTGCTCTAGCTGAGCTCATGCTCATGTCCTGAAGGGTGTTCTTTGCAGATGACAAATTTCTTTAATAGTGACAGGATGTCAAGAATTTTGCAAAAGCTTAGGAAAAAAGTAGGAGATGGCACAGCTGATTAATTTCATCCTGTTTTGTCCTCATTTGTGCTAGTTTTGAAGCTGAAATTCATAAGAAGTTAGCCAAAGCTGTTTTGCAAATCAGGGATGCCAGTCACAAAAAGAAAGGGGTTTGATGAGTCCATAATCACATGTTATTGTAATTCTGATGGGAATAGGTTCCTCTCCAAATACAAGGCACTCTTCAGAGTTAATATGTGAACATATTATGAGAACAACAGAATCACAGAATATGCTGAGTTTGAAGGGACCCATCAGGATCATCAAGTCCAACTCCTGCACAGGGCACCCCAAGAACTTCACCATGTGCCTGAGCACGCTGTCTAAATGCTCCTTGAACTCTGCCAGGCTGGTGCAGTGACCACTTCCCTGGGGAGCCTGGTCTAGTTCTCATCTCCTTTCTGGGTGAAGAAGCTTTCCCTGATATCAAACCTAAACCTCCCCTGACACAGCTCAGGCCGTTCCCTCAGGTCCTGTCACTGGTCAGCACAGAGATGAGATCAGTGTCTATGATGCCTTGTTTTGTCTAACTAAACCACGGAGAGAACTTGCTAATACTTTATATGAAGTTCAGAGTCATATACTAATGCAGTACAGAATCTGGAAAACATGGAAGTGTTTAGCCTCTGTTCTAGGCACTTAAGGCATTATCTGCCCCTCCTCTTGCCCTCACAAGGAAGCTGCAGACTGCAATGAAGCCTCCCCTCAGTCTCCTCATCTCCAGGCTGAACACACCAAGTGACCTCAGCCACTCCACATACGACTTTTCCTCAAGACCCCTCTCCATCTTTGTTGTCCTCCTTTGGACACTCTCTTAACAGCTTAATATCTTTCTTATATGGTAGTGAACAAAACTAGTACCTATGTATTTCAGTTAAAATTGTGGATTGCTGAAATTCAGTATTCTGCTATCAGTAACAAATTTCGTTTTAGACAGAATTCAGATGAATACTGCAAGACTTAAGAAATTTGAAAATCCAGTTGGTTTGAACATATTGTAGAATTTCCTTTTTACTTCTTGTCTAAACTTTTTTGTATTTAGGCAGAAAAATTGCTTTTCATTACATTTTTTTGGTTAAGGACAACTGTGAAACCATTTTCCACTTTTTTGTTAGAATTTGCCATTGGGAAAAAATTGCTTATGTTACTGTGAGAAGGATGTGATTTTAATAAGAATGCAGTGTGTTAATACCCAGCAACTGTGAAATATTCATTTGAGATTTACAGCGTTTGTTGGGTCTTGTTAACTAAGCAATTAGTCACTTGTCCTCTAAAGTTTTATAAAGTGTAAAGCTACATTTGTTGCTGTATTGGATTTGTTTTTAAGCAGTATTTTCCATAACACACAGGTCTGAACAGCAGCAGTGCACTGTGTTGTAGGCCATGATAGAGCTCTATATTGCAGGAAGTTTAAAGAAATTCTGTCTAAACCAAAGCAACCCTTGGCTTCAGATACTTAGAGGTAGCCCGTATTTTCCTTGCATATCAGAGTATGACTGTTTTAAATCTAAATTCTGAGTATCTTGGGCTTTTTTCTTGTTGTTGGTTCCCTCCCACCCTTCATTGAAACCTGAGGTTTGATGCAAACAAGGGAAAGTTAAAATTGACTATAACAGGTGCTTGTAGCCTATCATTGAGTGAAATATTTTAACAAGTCCTTAATCCTAGCAGAGGGGTGCAAGGCGTGGGATTAAATGGCAAGTTGTAGCTTTCTATTTCAAAATATAATAGCGTATAATATAATATATGATGGTAATTGTTCCATGATTAATGTTCAAATACACACAGTGTGTGTTCTGAATTTTAGAGTTTCTCATTTTCCTGTTATCACTTACTGTCTCAGAAATCCTAAAGTGTAAATATCTCTGTTTCACTGGATCTGTGTCCTCTTTTGCTGCCAGTAAGTGCTGGTGCTACTCATCAGAGTATTGTCAACTCGTGTTGTTTTGATCCTGAGTCTCTCCAATATTTACGAGGAGAGGGTGAAGTTGGAGATTTTTTGTTTGCTTGACTAATTGAATCTTTTGGTTTGGTGGTATGATCTCTGGCTCTTTTGTTGGTGTTTTCATTGCTTTTCCCATTTTTCTGACTTCTCTGAAGGACAGGCTCATACTTAAACTAGAGCATCCTTATTCTCCCATCTTAGGAGTTCCTCCACAGTTCAATAATTAACTTCAGGAATGGCTCATTTGTATGGATATGCAGCACATTTCAGTCTTTGCTGAGCCAGCCACCAACCTGGCAAAATACTATTGACTGTTCGGTGGGTTTAGGTTTTTTGTTGAATTAGCGAGCTGAATTTGCCTCAGCAAGAGCCCAACAAGTAGCAGAGCTGGCAAACAAGGAGGTGCAGGACCACATAGCCAGGAGCAAGGGACTGGAAAGCAGGAGCAGCCTTTGGTGACATCCAGCCATTGATTTAGCTCACCTGTGGTGTTAAAGCATGCTCTAAGTGAAGCCAAAAAATACTTTGACTGTCATATAAGCATGACATTCTTTAAGACTGCCATAGAAGCTTTTATTGCTGGTAGCTTTTTGTTGTGGCTACCCACAAAATACTGAGGTTGATCAAGATAGGGTATAGGATTTTTTCTAAATTTTGGTCTACAAATGCAGCGGCCTTTTTTTGTTTTTTAGAAAGAAGATGTCATTCATGCGGATGTGGATGAACGACTGTCTCTTCGAAAGCACCGCTTCATGCATTTTGCATCATTGGAATATGAAGGAGAATATTACATGACACCAAGAGATTTCTTGTTCTCAGTGATGTTTGATCAAGTTGAACGTAAGTTGTTTTCTTGTCATTGTATTTGTGAAGGAAAAGAAACTTGCTGGTCCTATTAGAGATGTCATTTGAAAATCACTGGGATAAGATCCTTTATGTTACATACATCAGCAGAAGCCAATTTTTAAATGTTGCCCATATGGATTCTCACAGACACTGCTACCCTTTACAGAAGTGAAGTGAGGCTGATTATTTAGAAATCTGGTGACTTGCTGGTGACATCTCTGCATAATTTACATGTTTGATCACTATGTAATTCCTCAATTGCTTACATGCCACAGAAAATAGAATGAGTGGATTATAATAGTGTTCATACCATTCCTGGTCCTGTTATCTTCTATCCACTTCACCAGTGTGTAATTCTGTGACCTTCAGTGATGGGACTGAGTTGAATGAGAATCATAGAGCCCAGAGTTCAATTCTACATTTTTGTTTTTAAATCTTTTATTTTTACGTAACCTAGTTAAGAAAAATCAAAATCACAAGTGTCTTTTCAAAAAGTACTTTTAAAAGTGTTCTTTCTGAGGAGAGGATAGGAGCAGCACACAAATAAAAAGTGCATAGGGCATTGTCCTTTACTGCAGGTTTTCCGGCTTCATTAATTCTGCCCCATTCATTAAGCTTCTTTTGTCTTTGTATCTTCTGTTATTTCCATGATACAGTAATTTATTTAATGATATGTGCTTTTTTCCTCAAAAAAAAAGGGTTTTACAGTTTTCCCAAGACTTTTTTTTTGGCTTTTGAAAGGTTAAGTTTTTCCAGTTTCCAGAGAGGATTAACACTTAGAGGACAGTTACAGTGTTAGTTCATCTGCTGAGAGAAAGAGGGAGAAATCCCAGCTTTAGTAGTTGCTTGCTGCAATCTGTACATGCTGACCAGGAGAACATGTTGACTAGCAAAAGCCATTCAAAGCCTGGGATGCTTTGCCCACCTACCAGCAAATGCTGTAGTGACTTGGGAGTATTGAACTGAAATCCAGAAGGGAATTCAAGGTCCTGTGGAAGGGTTTGAGGGACAGGGAGGAAGAAGGAGACCAGAATGCACTTTGATTCAAGCCTGTTGAAAACCTAGGGGAGAAGGCAATTTAAAAGAGCTGCAAGTGGTCAAAGAATAAGACACAAGTATCTGTAATAAAAGAAGTTTTCCATTATCTGCCAAAAATCTATAGATGATAAGGTTATATGAATTTACTGCTGACACAGTTTCTAATATTACACAAACCTGAATAATAAATCCTTAGAAGGACTTTATGACCTTGAGAGTCATTGAGATTTTTAAAATACTTTTAATGTATATTTTTAATGTTTCCAATATATGGGAATTAGACTTTGTTCCCCCTCAAAATTTGAGTCATTAAGTTAAAAACCTAAAAGGGAACTTATTTTGAGTTTTCCTGCCTGAAAGACAGGAAATACAGAAACTTTTGGTTTTGAAGGTGTGGTTTTCAGACAGTTGTCTCTGAAGACAAGGTTAGAGAGATAAGTGTTTTTCAGTCCTAGCCGTTCATGCATATTAATTGGTTACTCCAAGTATAATAGTACACGTGCAGATTTTTAATGAAATGGTATGTGGTGATATCTATTTGCAATGCAGCCAAGTTAATTTCAGTTGCTTTGCTAATATGAGTAGGAAACAGAAAAGAATAAATAATGACAAGAAAAAACTTTGCTCTAATGCATATTTAGCATTTCAAATTGAGGTCAAGCTTGCAGCAGTAGCATTATAGACACTTCATAGAAAAGTCTTGACACTTTAATCTAACGTTCCTAAATATTTTTTTAACCATCATTGATATGGATTCTTTGACCAGTAGCATAAACACAGTGGTAAGCAATTCTCTTGATTTCTCTTGCTTGGGATTTTACATTTTTATGTGACTGCAAACAGACACAGAATTTGAGAGTAGACAAATATGGCACTTGAAGTATTTTAAAGGCAGTGGTTTTATTAATTGTGTTTAGAACAGTTTCATATGAGGAAACCTATCTCAAATGTAGGTATATTCAGAGTAGGTCAAGATGGTGAACTTAATAGCAAAGCAGCAATTATTTTGGAAGCTTTCCACTTATATAATTATAAGATAATTCTCTTTCACCCTGAACAATGCCTTTAGAAATGAAAAAGATATGACAACACTTATCCTAGAAAGTGATACCCTTCACTTACTGCATACATAGATGCAATTTTAACATGTGATCCTGCATCCAGTTGGTGAGTCATACAATGCTGAATTTCAAGCTGCAATGATTTGATTATTCTCTACCTATTTTTGATTAATTGCTAATAAGTAAAAAAACCCAAACCTCTCAGCAAAATCTGAAGCACCCTATCAGTAACCATTCATCTTCATAAATATTTGCTTGGAGTTTTCCAGTTGGATGCTGTTTATAGTAATATGGAAGACTTAGGGCTGTTCTAAAGTTTTGTTTCTGCTGTACAGAAATATGCAGAAACTTCTTGCCTCATGAGCAGTTTAGTTGTGTACATCAAGAAATATTGCTGAGGTTGATCTATCCCTATTCAGAGATAAATACTCCCACAAGGGGAAAAGGCAAGCAAAAAGAAGGATGAGAAACAGTTATGAATTGAGAATAGGAGACCTTGGCCAGCCAGCCTTAGGGTTTTTTGCTCATGGGTGGTTGTCACTGGAGAATTGCTTTGAAATCTCCTATTAGGTTTTAAACATAGTCAAATTTAGTAGGAAGTAAATGTGGTGTTGTGTAAACGAGATGAGTTGTTGGTGCCAGCATTAAAAAATACCAAAATATTTTAGTTATGTGCAGATTGTCAAGTGAATTCTTGTACACAGTTGGGTGGAATTTATTACTGAAGCAAAAATCTTAGGCGTGCCCTTTGACAAGATTGCAAAAGATGCAATAAATTATGATTTATTATGGAGCACATTACCAGATAAGAAAACAGATGAACTGTACTGGAAATGTATCAGCTGTCATCCAGGCTTAGTGATCTTGAACCCTTCCTGGTAGACCTTAGTTCACTACCTCTGGTCATTTGTTTCCTGGTGCATGGGTTTCTCTATTATTCATTTTCTTTAAAGTAGGCAAAAGTTGTGAAATATTGGCATTCCTGTTAATTAAATCACACCTTCAAAGTTATTTATTGTCAGGGTTAAGCTTTCTGTGGGAACACAGTTGGCACAAAGTTGTGGTGTATTTGCAGACTTGATATGATGTGTGGCTTCTGTTACAGCATCAGCGAGGTCATGGCAGTGAGGGAATCTGAGGAAAAGGACACAGTGCAAGGCTCTGGTGGCTAAAAATTTGAGTTCTCCATTGTCCTTAGTTGAGGTCAGTGCTGGTGCAGTCAGTGCTGTTAAGAGAGCCAAAAGGGAGAGTCAGTAGACGAACACTTCGGAATGACCTGAGTCAGTCTTTTTATTTTTGGGTCTTGAGTTTTTTGTGTTTGGCAGGAGTTGCCTATGCTTTAGTGTCTTCATTTTGACCTGAATTTCATATGCAATAACTAATCAGACTGATGTGAGTCATGCATCACTGTCAGATCTAAAATATAGGATTCAGAGTCAAATAATAAGATTGAAGCTTGTCTAAATGGAGAAGCTTCACATGGGAAGTAGGGATTGAAGTGTTGTATGGGGAGCCATTGATACATCTGGGAACAGAATTCAATCCTCTCAAATTTCTCATGTATTAACAAAGAAATTGTTTTCTCTCTATCTCTGCATTTAGTGTTTTTTTAGTGCAGATATGTCATTGTTGCTCAAATACCCCAAATACAGTAGAGAACCCTGCAAGCTGAGTATGCACAACAGAGATGACCCCTTGCCCGGTGCTAGGTGGAAGCTAAATTGAAGATAAATCCAAAGAAGTAACATGATGGTTTAAAGTCATTAGATTAATCTCTTCTGAATTTTAGAAAATGAAACAAAATCAGCCATTTCTAGCTAAAGGTTCTTAGTCATCATTGTTTGCTCATTTCTTAAAGTGGGGTTGTGAGTAAAGAAAATTACTATTCCTATTAAGTAACTGAACACAAAAGCAAAGATAAACATTGATTGCTGAAAACGTCTTCCATACTGTGGATTTTTCATCCTCAGCTATCCTTAATTACCCAAAAAGCATTAGGAAAGTCTACCACAACCCTATTGAAGTCTTCAAAGTAACTTATTTTCACTTTCTCTTAAGTGTCCAAGTAGAACATAAAAATTGGTGTTGTGGATAAAATACTATATTGTTTTGGATCTAATGTTGTGCCTCCACCAATTGTTGGTAATTAATAAGCTAATTAAGGGAGTTTTTTGTTTTTTCTTTTGTCCTCATCAATTAGGTGCTAACTCTGATAACTAACATACATAAGCTGTGTGTTTATCTAAAAATTAATTTGACAGTAAATAGTTCTTTGTTTAGAAATATGGCAGAAATTCCTATGATCTTGATAATATATATTTATGTCTGGAGATATGTTTTGTTGTGAACTCAAAATAAACACTAATGCACTTTCATAATGGTTGCATCACAAGGTACTACACAGCGGAATCAAAGATGGGATTCTTGTGGAGAAATGCAGTGTTTCCTCCTGCAGCATTCAAATCTGCTCTGTTGGCCATGCTTCTTTTTTGGTGTACTAACCACTGGCCTTTGCACCAACTTGTTTCTTTGCCCCCATTTTTCAGAAAAGTGTATTTGGTTGAGAGATTGAAAAGCAGCTGAAGTGGGGGGCAGCAGTGAGAGCAGAGGTGTTAGGCAAATTCTGGCTTCCAGCACTGTAGCCCTGCAGCTGCAGCAGCAAAGGAACCGTGCATGGTCAGATGGGAGAGCAGGAGGACAGGGAACCATGGAGCAAAATCACTTAGAAAGGAGCATGTTTTAGCATATCATTGCACAGGGTAAATATGTCTTTTTTTTTTTCCTCTCCAGTTCTATTTCCATGCCTTCAACCACATTGAAGGTACCTGAGATAGATACATTCCTTCTACGGTCAAATAGGAAAATATATTTTTGATCCTTAAATTTATACTGACATTGTATTAATTGCATTTGTATGTTTGCAGGTACATCTTGTGTGAGACAACAGTAAGCTTATACTGAGTTCATGTCTCTGTTGTGATTGATTCCTACTTTTTCCCTTTGTGGCATTGATGACTGACTGAAGAGTGATGTAGTTCAAGAGTTTTTACCTCATTTGACTGCAATGCTTACTGCTTAGTTAAAAACCTGGGCAAGATGATTTGAAAATACATTACTAACTACTTAGCTTTCTGAAAAACAGTTCAATTAGAAGATAAATTACAGCTTATCAATGAATGAAAGCAATTTTTTAAAACTCGGCACAAAAATAGTACCAATAATAAAAGCAATCAGACTTCAGCAGAGTTGTAAGAGGCAAGTGGTCTCAATGCACATCTTGAAGGATTTGGTTATTTAAAGTGTGAAAGTTATTGGTTATTTAATGGCATCTGAATGGAAAACAGATTCCCTGAAACGCATGAAAATACATTGTGCGCATACAGAATACTTGCAGTGCAAGTAATGGAAAGATCTGGTTATTAATAACAGGAGTCTGCTTGTTGTATAAACATCGTCTGCCTAAGAATTTCAGAAGTCTTGCAACAGTTTCTGCTTTAGTCAAGTATTCCAGTTTTGTGACATGCTAATGTGATATTTAAAATACCTTACAGAGAAGTCTCTTTTCTTATACATATGGGCATATTTCAAGAGCTCATACAATCATTCTTGGTCTCTGAATGTTTTTCCTATCTTTAAAGATTTTTTTTTTAGAAAACCACACACTGTTTCAACTACTTTTATAACATACTGTCAACGTACCACAGCAAATATCTCTGGGATTTGTTCTCCCACAGGTTCTGAATACTTTTTGACAGATTAGTTCAGTATTTTTTTTAATAATTCAGTGGAACTTAATCAGTTCTGAAACATCCTGCTTAAGTGACAATTAAGTCTTAACAGATGTAGCGTGAAAATCAGATTCAATGAATTTTTTTCATTCTTAAGTGTATTTTAATTTCTTGCAACATGTCCTCAACACAGACAGGTATTGGTTTATACCAAAAAAGTACAATCTGATTTTTAAATTCCTTGGCTTGCATTCAGTTATTTAAGAACTGATGAGGATCTGCAGACCACTGGCAGATGATAGCAGGTGCCAGGAGTGCAGGTCAGGCTCCTGCCAAAATCTAGCATGCATTCTAGCCTCATATTTTCAGTTGTTTGTAACTCTTTTGGTACTGGTGATTCTGTGCTTTACCTTAGGCCAATGCTGAATTTTTATTATATTAGTCATATGATTTATCCTTTTTTGAGTAACCTGGATACAGACTACTATTTTTCCCTGCTTGTTCTCATAAGAAATGTTATGAGTTTTTTAAAAATGAAAAAAAAAATTAAAATAGGGTAGAACCACAGAGTATCAATCACTTTGCTTCTAGGCAGTAGCAGCAGGCAAGGTGTGCAGCCTGCTTTGTTAGGTGAGAGGAGCTGTCCTTACTTGCCAAACAGCTGGCGTCTCCAGGGGCACCTTTGAGAAGTTCCATTGCTCCCTATTTGGAAAACACTGGCACCAATTCCCTAAGGGAGAAACTGGCCAGATTATGCTGTTTTTCACTCCCCAGCCTTGCACCTGCAGTGGGTTATAGCACTGATTGTGCTCAGTAGCCTTCCTCATCTGCTGTGAAACAAAAGCAAATACTGAGTTCAAAGACTTTTTTTTTTTTCTTCCATGTGTAAAACACACAGGTTCCTCTTATTAGAGCCACCTGCTTATGTGGCAGTGCCCTCCCTTGGGTTACCAGCTTCATTACTGCAGAGGAGAATGCAGACAAAAGACAATTTCTAGTAATAAATCAGTCATCCAGTGTTGTCCAGTCCCTCAGGGAGGTCAGGTCCTCACACCATCATCCATATTGCTGGCAAGCACCTGGTCATTATGCGGGCTACATCTTTTTTTTAAATATATTTCCTCTCAGACCTGGAAAAGCCTGAAAGTGAAAGGATTTTACAGACACAGCAAACAAAAAAATACTACATTTTCTAACAAAATCTGCCCTGGTTGTTACCAGACAAAAAGTAGTTCAGCATTGCTAGTAGGTCCAAATCCATCCTACCTGGCCATTCTTGGTTTTTCTAGCTTTTTCCAGCTGATCAATATACATAAAATGCCAGTGTCCAGGGACTTTGTTCACCAAGAGCTGTAGTCATACTTGGCTTAATAAAAATTTTTAAATGGGCTCCTTGCATGGAATTTCAATAGAAGACATGGCCAAGATTGGTACCTTTTGATGTTATTCAGTTTATTCCAGTTGTCTTTCAGGACTGATGTTTGAAGTCTTCAGAACAATGTGGCTCGTTTTCCCAGGCACCAGCCTTCTTTGCAAGTCTTGAATGCATGAGCTTTGTGCCAATACCTCTTATACTTCTGGAACTACTAAGACAGTGCAATCTTGTTGCTGCATCAGTATTGGCAAGCACGTATCCCACTAGAGAAACTGCCAGTTCCAGAAAATAGAGGACTTTTCTCCTTTTCTGTTCTTCTCCAAATGTTGGCTTGTTGTTTTTGTTTTTTTTTTTTTCTTTTCATTTTTATTTCTTCTGGGGAAGGGGTGTGCATGTGTTTGTGTGTCACCCACACCCTGACAATAGCATTTTTTTCTTTTCTGTGGATTTGTTGGTGACATAGAATGTGAGAGCTTCCTTCTGTTTCACTGTCAGTTTCTTGGGAGAAACTACAAAATCTAATGCTTAAAAATTTCATCTGCTTCTCTGTCTTTCTTTGAATTGGCATGGGAGAAACATTTTTTTGCCAGCTGTATGGTGGTAAAGGCAGTCTCTACTGCTGAAAAAGTGAGAGGTTCTTTTAAACCAGTGTGGTCATTTTAAAAGTACACTGGGCAACATAAATTACTCTAAACTTTCACTAGAAGAAAGCTGTCCATTGTTTGCTTTTCATTTGTGCCAACTGTGAGAATTATAAAAAGCCCATTTAAAATTTGATTCATTTGTCATTTCGATCTCTTTCCTCTGCAGCTAAAATAAATGCTCATTTCAAGAGGACAGTTGTTATTCTTTATGTCCAGTATTTCTTTAAAAAGGAGAAAGAATATCTGCTTAGTCAAACCATTGTAAGAACACTCATATTTATTGCCACTGCTCACCTAAGCTAACATGTAATATCTCGTAATGTATTTTTATGGATTTGTATTCTCTTTTAGGGGAATACTTCATAGCTTAGTACTTGTCTTTAACGTTTCATAGCTAAGTGTTTCAAAATTTATCATATGTGTTCTGTAAGTAAGCTTCTATTTCAGCAGTCTAAAATAAAATAAACTTAAAATACAGACCTCGTACATTTTTTCATACTCAATTTAAAATCCTTTTTAACCACTGGTTATATTGGAAAACAGTGACACAATATCTCTGTTGCTTAAAAACTCTGCTGATATCCACCCTATAAGTAGTCACTGTCTGTATAAACCCTCTTTCTCATATGCTAACGTTTCCCATTTCCTAAAATAGCAGATTTTTTTCTTTAGAGCCTTAGCTCTGTGGTACATAATAGATAATTAAGCTACCACTCAGCACTGGTCTTGTTAGATTAGCAAACCTGAGTTTATTTTTATCTCCTCTCTCTGGATAAGGCCATCCATTCCACAGCTTCATGTAGGTATCTTTATTCCATGCTTTTCTGAGTCTGATTTATCTGTGTAAAGCCAGTGTTGTTCCCTGGCTCATAGCACAATCCACTAGCAATCACTGTGATGTAAGGAATGGAACAAGGATGGAGGTCAGGAACTTCTTAAATTAAGACTGTCGCTGAAACTTCTGAATGTCAGAATGCAGCTTTAGTTAAGGAGAAAAATAGTTCAAAGCAATGCTTACTTGAGCAAAATGCTGAAATGCATTTCGAGTGTAGCCTGTGCTCCACTCACAGTCACTACGTGCAGAACAGCTTCCAGCACCAAAGGTGCTTTGGTCCTCATTTGTTCCTCCATGTGTCTGCCAAGTTGAGGATACTGGGGTAGAGCAAATTGTTTTCTGCATCATTAGCTGAGAATATTTTTGACATAGTCATTGTATTGTGATTAAAACAGAAGAAGAGAGATCTGGCAAAGAGCATCCTCTTAGGAGGATGTACAGCCAAGGGCTTGATGCCCCCAGGTAAGGTACCCTTTTGCTCAGGGAGAAGAAAAAATTGTTCATTTTTTCAGTCCACAATTGCTCTTGAGGGAGAAACTAGTTTTGTCAGAGAAGCTGAGAATGGCAGGAAAGAGACAACACAAAAATAATTGAAAGTGGTGAACACAGAAGCCCAGTATACTGAAGGCTGCTGCAAGCTAAATGAGACATTAGTGGGAATTTTGATGTAAAGTGTACTTCTGCATTTGGATTTGCCTTCTTAATATTTACTGAATAAATGTTTCTGTTCTATTTCTGTCTTGACCTATTACAATGTTTCCTCTGGTGCTTAGTATGGTCAGAATTCTTCAGAAAATCTGACTGTAAAATAAAAGCCAGGGTAAAGCCAAATGTGTTTCAGAGGTTTACTTCATCAGATTATTTGAATTCAGGGGGAGAAAAGGTTTTTTTCTGAGGAAATAAGACAATTCTAGAAAAGAGCAACTTATTTTTGAAAGAAACTCATGATCTTCGTCTAGATATTTTTTCTTTCTGACAGATTTTTTTTCATTATCGTGAGGAGTTTGAAGTCAAAAGGTCAAGTGGTGGCTTATCTTATTCAGTTTGCAAAGTTCATTCTTTAGTAGAGGAGTTGCTGTAGTTGATGCAGAAGACTTTTTGTTTCTACTGCTATAGAAGGCTGATGAACATCATGTCAATAATTGTTAAACATACTATTAGCACCATTAATTTTTTTAAGTTGCAAATTGACCAAGCTGTTTTGACCAGTGCAGTAAGGTATGATTAACACTGGTTTTTAAGTTCTTCTAATTTCTCTTAACTTTAGTTCTTTCTAGTCTTAGAGGAGTTTTCAGACTTAACATGATCCCGCTCCTCTTCCCATTACCACCTTGTCTACTGAATAAAGACAATGTTTCAAATTAGTTTTATGTAACTGTCTTCACTCTTCTGTTCTGAGAAAATAGTAAGACCTAACAAAATCTCTTTAAATGAGCTTTTTGCATGGCAAAAATAGGTTAAACCTTTCATAGCTTAAAAAACAGGAGCATCCTGTTATCATTTACATACACTTGGAGCCCCTGCTGTAGGAAAGCTTTCCAAACATCTGTTAATTGCTATGTGGCAGATGTTAATGATGTACAAACAAGTCAGACTCAGCAGGGGCTGTTACTGGTTTGCTTAGAGCTTCTCTGTGTGCTAGTAACAGAATGAGCTAATCTTAGAAATGGAAAGAAACTCCAGGCTAATTTAAAGATAAAGGTGGGAATGATGTGGACCATCAACTGAAGGAAAGCAAGTCAGCCACTGAAAGGAGCTCCAATTAAAGAAGAGAAGGAAGAAGGAAAGAAAAAGTAGTGATTGCAATAGTGCTTGAACCTGGAGAGCTATGGAAATAGTGAAGTAGGTCTGTGCAGAATCAGTAAATGCTCAAAGCAGTAGACAATGTCTTCTGTATGAAAATTCCTGAACGTGGTTATTAGAATGTCCTTATCTTTCCATAATGGCAGTTGGAAAAAGTAATGTCATCACTGGGGTGTCATCTACACTAAAATGACCTTCCTAAAATTTTCATGTAAGGTTGCACTTCAGAGCCTTATAAAGGCAAAGATTCCTTCTGGAAATTCTGCAATGACAATATTATCTTAATTCAGCTCCAAATAGCAGTTTCCTTTATCACTATCATCCTTGTCATCCCCAGGATTCTAAAACATCTGAAGTGCTACAATAGCAGTTTTATTTTATTATTTTCTTTCTTTTTCCTCTCCTTCCTTAAGCTGATTTACTAACATTAATGGGGATTAGTTGCAATTATTAAGCTTCTGCTGAAAAAGAAAGTGCTGCATTAGGTTCTGCTAGAGTAGTCATCCAATAATTCAGTTCATCCTCTTAATAAAACTAATTGCAAAATGGATGTGTTTCCTTGGTGAGTGTTTATGAACCCGTATCTTTCAGAGAATGACATCAGCAGAATTTGGGAAGATGGAGAACAGACAGATAATATCATCAATTGTAAAAATACAAGGTTTTTGGAGTAAAGCTGTAGACTAGTAGCAAGTGGACCCAAAACAGCCTTGTGTGCTTTCTTTTGCTTGTATTCTCATATCTTTTAGAAGTTCCTCTTACTGACATTCAACACAGATTCTCCTAACTAAAAATTGGGAAAGGCTTTAGTAAATTATTTACTAAAGCCTTTCCCAATTTTTAGTTAGGAGAATTATTTCATCTTCTTTTTGTCCTTTAATACAAATGTATTTGTTGTTTCTTCAAGAAAAGTCTGCTGCAGAGGTGAATAGGAGGTGTAACTAGCCCTGTCACCCCATGCAGTAATTGAACACCATCTAGCGGGTGTTCACTTAATCCTTTAATTCCTAAACAGAATCTATGTTGGTTATAATTTACAAAGTAATTGTTCTCTAAACTCAAAAGCAATGCCCTTGGATAGCTAGTCACTGTACATTGCATGTTCATGAATGGGGCTTTTGTTCTGGAAGGGAAGCATAATAAAGGTTTGAATCTGTGGTGTTTATTGTGCTCTGGACAGTAAGACAAAATGTCCCAGGCCTTGTACTTAAACACACATTTTACATTAATGAAAGTACCAATATAGAATTGTTTCCTTTCAGTAAAATGCCCCAATTCACTGTTAAATCCAGTGCTTAGTACTCTCAATCCTCAACAAATAAAGCAAAAAGGCTATATTGTAGGTTGTCAGTGAGAATTGAAACCAGGCTACAGTCTTCAGCTGCATGAGAATGTTTTTACCCTTAGTAAAAATAAGGGGGCAAAAGCCAAAAACTGCCTATGAAGCCTACCAACTATTGCATGTATTTGGTGTTAATGTATGTTACAAAAGCACATAAATGGATATTTTCTCTTTGGAAGGATTGGTCATGTGACTGTATTAAATTAGAGAGATGTCTTGTATTCATAACCCTTCTAGAAACAAATGTCTGCAAGCATATGCTTAACCCAACTGTACATGGTCTTGGGCAACAGATCCTGATGGACCTTGCTTTGAGCTGTCTACTGTTGTCATCATGAGCAGACAAGGACATTCTAGTTACTGCAGTAACCTCCAGAGCTCCCTTCCAACTTCAGCTGTTCTGTGAGTGAGGTCATTTCCCTTAACCATAGGGGAACCCCATTCCATGGGTTTTCCCACAAGAAACTCATGAGACCATCTTTCACAATCACCTAAAAGGTGCTGTTTGTGATATATTCCCTAGAATGTAAGGAATGAAAAAAGAACAATAAGATGTTCAAAAGGATGTGTTTGCTCTGTGGGGGATGTATGGCAGCCCTGAAGGCCTCAATTTTTAGACATCTGATGGAAGGACAAGCCACTAGGAGAATGAAACATGATTACCACCATCATTACAATGGTGCATCAATAGAAATCAGACATCCTGCTGTTGAGATTTCCAGATTTTGCAATAGTAGTACAGAAAAACATCAGCCACCTCTTTCTCTCTGTTTTTTTCTTCTAAAGGTCTGAGTAGGGAGTACTAGAATAGGATGAATGACAGTTTCCCAAACTGAGGTATCTAGTAAAATTCCATTGTACTTTTCCAATCAGCTCTCACCTCTTTGAATATTTTTGGCAATATTTCTAAGACCTTTTACTGAATGTTGCTCTAGTGGAAGTAAATCTTTAAAAAAATTCCAAAACATAACAAAAGAGAAAGCACTAATGATGGTGTAAATAATTTTGATATGTGATAGGGTGAAACAGGAAAACTAGTAAAAAAAAGTGAGCTACTACATAAACTGGATCTAAGTAGCAATTTATATTTACAATACTCTTGAGAACCCATGCAATTTATGTGACATGTCAATGTTCCTAGTTGCTCACCCACTGCAGTAATTTAAATTGCCTAGATGCACTGATATGTCAGCTATTTACGGCTTGAACACAAGCACAATAAATGTCCTAGATTTTAAGAGAATTACAGTAACCACTGCATTTTTCATGCTGATACCATTAATAAATACAATTTTTTCACTTAGTATTTCCACTTTTAATTTTAAAATTTTGAATTACTTTAAATCATTAGATGTTTTCTTTCTGTTCCACTAGGAATAAGCAATATCAGCAGTATCCTGAAGTTTGTGCTTGGATGAGTAAGTTTAAGAAGCAATCTATTTCTTAAACAAAGGAGTTGAATTAATTTCACCAATTTTGACCTGCCCAGTTGATGAGGATGAGCTATGGATGTTGTCTACCTAGACTTTGGAAAAGCCTTTGGCACTGTTTCCCTCAGCATTCTCCTGGAGAAGCTGGCTGCTCATGGCTTGGGTGGGTACTCTTCACTGGGTAAAAAACTGTCTGGATGGGTAAGCCCAGAGAGTGGTGATGGATGGAGTTACATCCAACTGGGGGCTGGTCACAAAGTGGTGTTCCTCAGGGATCTGTGTTTGGGCCAGCCCTGTTTTAACATCTTTATTTGATGATCTGGATGTGGGGATCAAGTGCACTTTCAGTCAGTTTGCAGACAGCACCGAGTTTGGCTGGTGTGTTGATCTGCCAGAGGGAAGAAAGGCTCTGCAGAGGGATCTGGACATGGTGGACCAAAGGGCCAGGGCAATTGTATGATGTTCAACAAGGCCAAGTGCCAGGTCCTGCACTGGGGTCACAACAACCCCAGGCAGTGCTACAGGCTGGGGGCAGTGTCTGGGAAGCTGCCTGGCAGAAAAGGACCTGGGGGTGCTGGCAAACAGCAGCTGAACATGATCCAGGGTGTGCCCAGGTGGCCAAGGAGGCCAATGGCATCCTGGCCTGGATCAGCAGTGGTGTGGCCAGCAGGAGCAGGGCAGTGACCGTCCCCCTGTACTGGCACTGCTGAGGCCACAGCTCCAATGCTGTGTTCAGTTCTGGGCCCCTCACTGCAAGAAAGACATTGAGGGGCTGGAGCGTGTCCAGAGAAGGGAACGGAGCTGGGGAAGGGTCTGGAGCACAAGTCCTGTGAGGAGCAGCTGAGGGAGCTGGGGGTGTTCAGCCTGGAGAAAAGGAGGCTCAGGGGAGACCTCATCACTCTACAGCTGCCTGAAAGGAGGGGGTGCCCAGGTGGGGTCAGTCTCTTCTGCCAGGTAACAAGTGATGAGAGGAAATGGCCTCAGATTGCACCAAGGAAAGTTTAGCCTGGGTACTAGGGAAAAATTCTTCAGCACATGGGTGGTCAGACATTGGAACAGGCTGCTCAGAAAAGCAGTGAAATCGCAATTTCTAAAAGTGATCAAAAGACTTGTGGATGTGGCACCTGGGGACACAGTTTACTGGTGAACCTGGCAGTGCTGCATTAACAGCTGGACTCAATGATCTTAGAGGTCTTTTCCAGCCTTAGTGATTCTATTGTCTTTTGAAGCCAAATCATAGAATTATAGAATCATTAAGGTTAAAAAAGATTTTTAAATCATCAAATCCAACCAATAACCTAACACTGTGGAGTTGACCACTAAACCATGTCCCTAAGCAACACATTCACATGTCTGGGCTTCCTATTCCAATGCTTGATAACTCTTTCAGTAAAAAAAATTTCCAGTGTAAACCTCCCATTGTGCAACTTGAGGCAATTTACCAAACTAATTTTAGTATTTATACTATCTTTCAAATGTGTGAATGTGTATTTGTGTGCACCTAAACTGATGAGATAATGCATGAGCCAAAGTCTGTTGGGAGCAATAGAACAAAGTAGTTGACCTTCATGGTTATTTCTGGCATTATCTATAATTCTTTCATTTTGGAGTATTCAGTAAATACCAAAGAATAATAAACCATACAGTTACTTCATATAATTTGATGCAATTTGAAATCACTTGCAGTTCCTGCTTAGGGGATAAATTGCATCAGCAAAAAGGTGGAAAAGATGGTCCTCTCTGACATGTCCTCTTTTTTCTTATTCTGGGGTTAGTAAGGTAGCTTTATCCTAATGATAAATTCCCACACAATGGATGAATTCTCCACCTGGTACCTCAGTTATACTTGTCAGCAAGAGAACCCAATTTGCAATAAGCAGTCTTTAGTATTCTTATGCTTAGTCTTTAAGTGGTTTGGGTTTTTTTTTTTTTTGCATTTTGTAAGATGCATGTGAAAAGTAACAGTTTGTCATGACAGAGATGTTCAGAATACATATTGTAAAGGAAGTGGCTGAATGAAGCAAAAGGAGTGGTTGCTACTGTGGTAATGTGGTACATAAGGTTAAATCAAGTTTTGCATAGTAAGATAAGAGGAACAGAATTAAACCTCTAGTGCTAGGAGGCTGTCATAATACTTTACCTTTGTCTGATGTTAGTGTCCTAACCTAGCATGTGCTCTGACATTGTAGTATTTAAAAACTAGGTTTTGTTAACAATATGAGATGATGACTTAGAGTGATACACAAATTTTGCCTTCTTTATTTCAGAATTGAATCAAAGTTCATTAATTGAGTCTTCTTGAAGACATAGTCTAGTTTATACTGTTCTCTTTGCTAGATAAGACTGACTACAGTCTCAAACATTTTGGGGGTTGTGGCTCTACTTGTCTGCTCTTTGTGGGAAGATCCATGGTTTTGTGCAGTCAGGAAATGCTATCTATCCTAGAAGTCTGAACTGCATAGTGTTGTCTGTAAGTTGCAGGAATTGTTCTCCACCCTTCTAGTCTCAGAAACATGTATTGTGGATATAGCTCCTTCCAGGTAGCCTTAGCTGTCCTTTATAAGACTTGATTGCTGCAATTATGCAGCCATTCTATCTCTTGAACTGTAGTAAACTTTGTCCTTGCATCTGATTAAGTTCTTATTAAAACAGAGAATACATGGCCTTAGCACTGCTGACATCGAGCTGCTAGATAGGAGGCTTGAAAAAACAGGTTACAGATGTAACAAATACAGAAAGCAGTCACAGTGTGGGTTATCTGATCACATGCAGAAGGACTCACCTGCTCAACTTAATATATAAAAGTTGAGTGTCAGGTCAGAGGAAGTAATTGTAGCATTTCTTTAAAAGAAGGAAACAGATAAGTGCAAAACCTGGATTGGACACCTGTCTCAACCTGGAATAAATTGTTCTTTCTCTGTCTGTTTCTCTTTCTTGACTATAAAGGGAGCCTAGGGTCATTAGTCAAGATGAAGTTTGCAGATATAGTATCTTTTATTAGAGCAGTTGCTCTAAGTTGGAAAAATTAGACAAGCTTTTGTGCATATGAGCTCTTCTTCAGATCTGAAATAGGAGCAACAGATTTCAAAGTTAATTATAAACCTTCTGTGTAAGTCCTCACACCATCATAGTTACAGCAAAGCACCACAGGGATCACTAACTCAGATTTAGGCACCTAATTTTTAGACATCTAAATGAAGCCAGAGGAACCAAGCATGAGATGCTTATTTGGTAGTTGGAGGACTTGCATTTCACATGACACTTTTTTTTTTCTGGATGCTCCCTCCAGTGCTGAACTCCGCCTGCCCAGAGGACTGGCAGCCTCTCCTGCTGGGGAAATGCTCAGCTGCAATTGTTCTCTCTGCTTGGTTTCTTGCTGCTTGTGTGTTTCATGTGAAGTCTTAGCTGGCTTCACATGCTCCCTTTGCAGGGCTGCCCTTACAGGCCTGTGAGACTCCTCCAGGTGTTTAGGAGAAGTGACTTTGTGTATCCTGTGTGTCCTTGCAGTACAAGTCTTGGGTAAGCTGGAAGTTTGAACATATTCTCAACTTTTCCTTACCCGCAGCCTTGGATATGTTATTAGAAAGGCAGCAGATCTGGGAGTATGTCACTTTCCCTGGATAATATCTAAGGAGAAGGTGTTCCCCTGCTCTCCTTGCCATTCCCACAGACTCCTGCTACAGTCCCAGTGAGGACTGAGCTGTTTGCAAGCACTGTAGTGGGCACCACAGCATCTGCTTTAACGCTGGTGCCTTTGGTTATTTTGGAACTCCTGGTGACTCGGTGCTATGGTCTCTTTAAGAGGTTTTGAAAACTTGCTTATCTTAATTCTTTTGTCTGTTTCAGTTTCCTAAAAGACTGTGTCATCCTTTGATGTTTCCTCCCTGCATCCATCAGCATCCCACCCTTTTTACCCCGGGCTGCCTGACTCACTGAGAAACCTCCTGGTATTGACTTGCTCTCATGCAACTGCTCTTCTGAAATGGAGATTTGCCAGTGCTGGCCCCATCCCAGCGCTCTGTATTTCTTGTTTCCTCCGAGGAGCAATTGCTTTAAATAAAGAAGGACAGATGCAAAGCTTGTTTTGTAAAGCATAGCAGAAGCTTCTATTATTGCAAATTGCCTTTTCCACTGGGCATACTTGAATTCAATTCAGGTGGTTCAATTTACTAATTCATGTGATTCAAATTACTTTTATCAATTATCTTTCAATAATTGCAATGCAGTAGTTCAGTAAAAGCTTTCTAGCTGAAGTAGATTCTTAATTCATTTAAATTGCATGCTCATTTATTATTCAGATATTGGTTTGCCAGGAGCTAGCCTAGCTATCTGACCACTTGGTTTGTCATGCTTTCAAAAAACCTTAAATTTTTTTGCTAACCTTAGTTTATCTCCAATATCACCAGTATTTCAAAAGGAGGCCTTAAAGAACTAATTACTGGCTTGAAATTTTGTCCTTTATTGGTTTCATTAGCAGTAAGTACTTTATAAATGCAGAGAAGAGCTTTAAAGAATGAGAACAAAAATAAGGTAGGTTAAAAAGGCACACTTTGTTAATATAACACACTTGTCCAGTATCATTAAAATTATCTAAGAGAGCTGAGAATTAGATACAAGCTATTGAATTTCAAAGATCTTCTATGTCAGGCTAATTTAAACAGAAATTTTAACAGCATCTCCCCAAGGAAATCAACATACACAATTCTTATCTAACCAAGCTCACTGGTGCAGGATTCTCAGAGTTCAGCTTGCATGAAAGATGGCAGCTAGTTATAAGGAAGGTGTACAAATTCTTGTTCCCATGGCAGGCAAGGCTGCAGGATGGGCTCTACTGTAAAGGCCACAGCATGAGCTGCATAAAGTGGGTATGGTTTTTAAAATGCCCAGATCCTCAGATTATGACTGTGCTGAAATCCTATCCAGTTTAAAAGTTGGTTTCACTCATCATTTCTCAGAATGAGAATTTGTTTCAATTGTGAATATACTTAATGCTATTTTCATCCTAATTTTTCATAAAAAAAAAAAGAAGGTTTTATAGTACCTCAGTGTGACCTTGAACCTGCCAATATTCAGCAAATATAGCAATGAATGCCATCCAAAATTAAAAAGCTGGGAAGTAATTTTTTCTTTTATTTTTGTTTGCAATTTTGTCTGTTTGAAATGGAGCTAAAAAGAGATTCAGGTCAAACTATCTTAGTGACTTTACTGATAAAAAGGACAGAAGTTTGTTCTTCTAGGAAAAGATACCTATACTGTTCACATTTGGATTTCAGGCTGTGCAGAAAGATTGATTCAAAATTTAATTTAAATTTCCATATTACAAAAATAAAGCAACCAGTACGAAAGAGAAACACAGACTCAATCAAGTGTTCAGCCTCACAAACTTGGCCAACTACTGTCTCAGCTGCAGCTCTCAGTGCTTTCTCCTTAGCTTGCACCACTTATCCATGCCTTTGCTGTTCCAGCTCTCAGAGTTCAGCTCGTCTCCATCATCCTCCTGGATGCTGGCAAAAGGCTACTCCCCAGTACACTGCTATGGTAGGAGGTGCCAATCCAGATATGAAGCTCTTGTGATCACCAGGAGAATTAAATGAATGGAGCTGCCGTTAACCAAATAAGAGTATAGGGCTGGCTTCAGTGCAGACAGCAAGTACAAGAAGCATGTACAGTGAAGAATGTTGCAGGGTGGTTTTCCCTTTTCTCTTTCAGATACTGTTTTTCACAGACCTACAGCCTGACTCATTCCCTTCTGTCAGGCTGGTCTCTAGATGGGTCTGCCAGGGCCAAAAAAACCAGCTGAAGTTCAGTTTCACATTGAAATGTGCTGTACAGAAGCAGTGACATTTCAAAGCTGAGATCTAAATCACTTAATTTGCTAAACAGCCATTCATGAAAATGCTCTGCAGCGGGGTCTGGTGTTAGATTAGCTGTGGTGTTACATCACACTGCTCAGGACTCAGCCTTACTGGATGTAGCTATTGGTGCTTCTTCTCCCAGTCTATTATTAGCTTGACTTCTTTTGTCTCAAATGAGGCAAAGAAGAGGATTTCATGCGTTGTTTTTACTTAGATGGTATCTACCTATAGAGCTTTATGTATGTGTGTTTGGTGTAAATGTATGTTTAGGCATTGCACAAAAATGTATTCATCCGCAGTAACAGGTGGTACTGGCAACACCTGTTGTTGGGGTCACTCAACACTCCAGTATTAAAACCCTAATTTTAGTTGCTTATAACTTTTGTCAAACTTAAACATTTGTGTTGAAATGTTATGTGCCAGGTGTCTGCCTTAGGCTGATTTGGGGGAGGGGATGTGGGGAGAGGAATTTATCAGCAAAACTGTTACTGCTAGTTCAGGGAGTAGAGGCCAGGGTACTGGTTCGCCTGTGTTGAAAAATGAGCTATTGCTGGTTGAGATGTTCCAAGCCAAAAGTTGCCAGTGGAGACCCCTTGCAGCTGGGTGTGCCATTTGCCAGCATTATGGAAATTCAGTATTAAACTGACCAAGCACCTCCGTCTGACCAAATTATGGTCCTGTGAAAATGCTTGATAGATATTTGTTGACAGCTGCCCACCAGGCTGCCTCCATCATGTCCATTTCCAGATAGTGGTGTTGCACTGATGACCCTTTGGATGCAAAATGCCTGTGAAGCAGCAAAGTAACCTTGGAGACTGAGCATGGAGCAAAGCAAGCTGCTGCACACAGGGGCACCAGTCCACAGAGCCCATCCAAGTGGCTGGGTTTGTGCTTACTCAGTGTGAACAAATAGGAGGGAAAGGCTGGCTGGAATCCAGAGGAAATGGTGATGAAGGAAGAGCATTTTGGGCTGAGAGTGGTAAGAGTGAAGGACAGCAGGGTCTGGAGAACAGTATGAGGAGTGCTGAGGAGATAGACTGAGAAGGGACATGCACAGCTCCTGCAGGTCCGTGACCATAGGAGTTCTGTGATCCCTGCCTAACCAGCTGGAATGTTCCACTCTTGATACATTACAACTTCTCAAATGTGATTTACACAGGAGCATAACATATACTGCCAGTGGCTTCTCTATTTGAGTGTATACACTTGAACCTGCTAAGAAACACTTACGAGTTTGCATGATTTTCATCTGATGCTCTTTCGGAAAACAGACTTGTTCAATTTACTTCTGCTGTATAGAAACATCAACATTTTCATTCTTTAGTATTTTTTAGCTTTCACATACTCAACCTGCACTTCAAGGACTATCATGTGTGCATGGAAATCCCTTTGTAATTACTACAGCTGTTTCTTGCTGTGTAGTCTTGCTTTGGAATCTATGTAACATTTGTTGCTCACATTATGCAAAGTCATGTTAGTAAGTTGGTGTCATTGATATGAAAGTGGACTGTGGTTTAATCTAGGCTGAGAGAACATTAGAACAGGCTGCTCATATTATTTTTAAATCTTGTCCTTTCATGATCATTATGGGAATTAGAAACAAACTGTCTGTTGCAAAATATTCTGTTTCATATTACTTAGCATTTTCCTATAAAAATCTGAAGAAATGCCACAGAACCTGATCAAAGTTCAAAGTCAGTTTGTTATTGAATAATGATGATTTTTTTTTTTATTATAGGCAAAGCCTCAGCCAAGAAACTGACAAAAAAGGTAAGCAAAATGTTCCTTTTCTTCTTCAAAAGAACTTGCATTCTTTTTGTTACTGAAGTGATTGTCTCTTTCAAAGCTGGATTTATATTTTCTTGTTTGTGTCTTTAAAGGAGGTAGATGCTGCACTGGTGTATGTTGCCAAAGCTAAACCAGGACCGAACTTTTTTAGAGAGCTTGGTGATAAAGGTAATGAGCGTTTTTGAAACGGAAAAATACATCTTGCTTTTATCTCATTATATGGTATGAGTTGAATGTATTTTTAAAGATGTTTTCATAGATTTTACTTCATCCTTATCTAGCCAGTAGCTGCCTCCTTGGCAAATTTCTCAGTTATGCAAGTAAGAGTAAAGAGGCTGGGAATTGAAAGCCTTCTGAGGTGCAGGTGGAGACATGAAAGAAACTGAAAAGCCTACTTGGAAGAGAAAAGGGTAAAGGAATGACTTGAATGCAAAATGGACTTTTAATAATGGACTTTGTTAATAACCTGACTGTTTCTCTGTATAACTTAAATGCATGGCAAGTAAGAATTAAAATAAAATTTGTACCTAGTTACATTAAGTGGTATCCCTGATTCCAGGAGCAGTTGAACATATTTCTCCCTCTTTGGGAGCTCTGTGACCCTTCACAGTGTTGATGTGCTTTGTTTTCTTTTCACACAGCATTTTCACTTTATATTGGACTACATAAAGAGAAAACTAAAAGCTGGGATAGTGTTAGTGTAACAACAGGGGATTAAAGAACACCAAATAAACATCTCATTAACATAAATTAATTGAAGAGAGAAAACAAACAAAAGGATCAAGGAAACCAAATAGATGAGCAATTAACCATTTCACAGTAACAAAAGACCAAAATTCCCAAACTAATGAGAAAGACCGACAGCGCCTATTCACAAGCTTTCTGTATCATACAGTTCAGCCTGAATCCCTTATCCCGTGAATATTTCTGGAAAATAAAGCTGCTGTTGCACTGCTGCAGTTCCTTGGCAGGCATGAGCCATGCTCTCTCCATGCATAGCAGATCCTCAGACAGGGCTGAAAGCTTTGCCAAGAGAGCAGCCCTCGATCTCAGCCTGCAGCATTTCACCTACCCTTCGGCCTCACAGCCTCTTCTGCCTGCAGTTCATTTCTTGCATCCTTGTGCAGGCCTGCAAGGGTCTCCATCCTGGTGCCTTGCTTCTCAGTATGCTCCTGAAAGCCCCCCAAAGTCCTGAAACATCTCTGAACAAATTAACAATTCTTTCCTATCCTAGGAAAGGCTGCATTTTAAATGACTAAACAGTCATTCCCTGCCTTTTCCAATCATCACATGCTTTCGCAGAATTTGGCTTAAAGTATTCTCAGTCTTGAATTTTGGATATTCTCTCTCTTTACCTGCTTTTTTAGAGCCTTTCTTTTTCTAGTGATGGACACTGCAAATCCCCAGAGCATGCTGCCTGGGAAAACCAGGAATCCACAAAGAGAAATTTGCTGAAAACAGCAAATCAGTGCAGCCTTCTCTTACTGCACCTCCCCCAGCTGAGTGCTTGGCAGAAAGTGGGCTCAGTGATACACTCAGAGTTGGTGTCTTCTGCATTCTAGCAATGATCTGGCCTTGCTTAGCACTGTGTGTTTGAATCTCTGTTCTTCAAAGGTCAGTTAGGAGTTCAAGATGATGCAGAAACATTCAGTGCAGTCATCCATATGTCCCCACAGCACTCAGAGTTTTTACAGTTTTTAGTTATAATGCCTGTTTAGTGACTTTGATGCTTTTGCTTTGAGATGCATTATTGTCACAGCTTAAAAGTGAAAATATTTATGCTTTTACAAGTACCAGAATAATGAATCTACCCCTGTCCAGCTGTTTAGCTGAGGTTACTTTAACTACCTTCAAATTGTTATTTAAATGTCAAGGAGAGGGAAAACTGCCATCAGTCTGGTTCGTACAATGTAATGCTAGGGCATTCTGCCTTCTAGTGGGCAATTTTAAAATTTGTATCATATTTTGTAGGTGTACTTATGATTTATTCAGCAATAAGAATATTTTACTGTCAGCATTTGCTAGTAAGTTTGAGGACAGATATTTCTAGGGAGGGTTAGGGAAGGTTCCTTCAGCTTTAGAAAATGACAGTATTTTGCCAATGCAAACTTCACATTCTTGGCTGCAAGTATGCTGAGTCATTCAACAGTGTGTGAAGCTTTTATTTTTTAAATTTTGCTTAGATATGAATTTAATTTTCAGTGGGTTGTTTTATTTAGGGTTTTTTAAGTTTCCCACATAACATCTTTTGAGTACCTTTGTAATGATTATTGTAGAATAAAAAAGAAAATTACCAAAATATTTCATTTACTTTTTGGTAAAGTAAATTAAGGTAAGTTGGCCACTCACTGCATGTAGTAAAAGGACAATAAAATTAAAATAATTTTTTTAATGGAAATTAGTCCAAAAATTTTAAAATCTTATGATAAGTTATTTTAGTACAACCAGTCTTCCAGAAAATATCAGGCAGGCTGTGAATTTTCTTTAAAGCATTGAGTCAGGTTTTAAAGAACAATCCAGAATGTTTCTACGTATTTTTATTATATTTACCTTTTTACCAATTTCACTATAGCAACTTTTCAGTTAGATTACAGTAAGATGATGGAAACAGAGTCTGTATCTTACTCCTGCCATTTGTTGCAAGGCTTCTCTTTCCAGCCCTCTTCAATTCAGGTGCTTCTCCCTTGAGCCAATCAGCAAGGCATTGTCTATAAATTGATGTTTTCTTCACATCTTACCATCTCTGTAAAAATTTTTCAGGTTCTTTCTGCAAAATTTTGTGAGGTATAGTGATCCCTGTCTAGCTATAAAGCTAAAACTCTCCAGGGACTTGGTATTTTGTATCTCAATTCTTACAACTTTATTTTTTCTCAGACTTTTACAACTATAATCTGCTGTGTTAATATCCTTTCAAAATCTTTGATAAACATATTTTTCTTTTACAATTTCTTTGAGTGTCTCATCTCTTACTTTGTGTCCCCACACTAGGCTCTCCTTGTTCTGTTTTACCTAGCATAAGCCACTTGTCTTCAGTTTCCAGGTCTTTCTTAGACTATCCCCATGCAGAACATCTCAAGACAGCTGAGGGGAAGACTCCCACTTCTCCTTGCCTAGTAATGACAGTTCCAAACAGTGAACTGTCCTTCATTGCTTGATGGTTACATTTTCAGTCAGGGATCTTTGAGCTGACACCACTGCAGTCCCTGACTTGGAGATGTTTTCTATATAGACCTGAGAAGTCGCCTCCTTGTCTTCCTTTATGTTCTTCCCTTAAACATTCTTTTACTGTCACACACAAAACAGAATTAGGAATCTTGATCACTACTTATCACACTGTTTGCTTGAATTCTTTTCACCACCTATTTCTTTCTATCCTTTTTTTTATTTTTTTAATCTTGTCTTAGGCATATAAGCTAAAAAAATGGGACAGGAGTTTTCTTTCTCTGTTTATTTGGTTTTGAACTTGTAGAAAACCTAGATGTTTCATCTAAGAATACAATTCCAAGTTTTACAGCAATGAAAATAATAGTTTGCATTCTTGCAATGACAGAAATGCTAAAACTTGTAAGCAGGACTAAGTCTTTGAGATGAAAGTGGTTTTTTATTTCCACAGTGTGTTGTATGATTGTAGTACTGTGCTGATTTACGTGATTCATAGGGTAAATAGTCCTATTTTGATGGAGAGGAAAGCTGAGATATAGAAGTTGTGGCAGAGTGCTGCCAACAGGATCAGTGTTAGACCTTGCTTTAGCTAAGACTTGGTCTCAGATTGCATTTAGCAATTTAATATTTCTGAGCTCTGGTACTTAGAAGTGTTAAGTCATTATCTAAGGTCAAATACAAATGCTGTTGCTTCTGCATAGTAGTTTATCAGAAGTTAATTGTTTATCACTGAAGCTTAAGTGGGTTCCTTATCTATCAATTAACTAAATACAAATTACAGAAATAGTTTATCTTTGCACAGATAGGCATGTTTGAACTTCATTATTTTAAGCAGCTTCAGCATTATACAATGTTTAGCTCACAAGTTAAAAGTAGCTCAGTTATTTTGAAAAGTGATTTATAAAAAAGCCCTTTACATTTTTTTCCCAAACATTATTGCAGGGCAGATGGTTCAGATTCTGTTGTTTAGCCACCCTCATTCTGCACTCTCTATCTTTAGCTTGCACACTCTATTTTGACGCCATCATATCTTTGTGTTTGTTCAGGCTTTTCACTTAAGGCGGTATTTCAAAAGAAAACACTGGAATTTTCCTTCAAAAGGGGGGGAAATACTTTCACCTTGTAGAAAGGACATGTTCCTATTAAAAAAGAAAAATAAGAAGCCTCCTCTTGGCACAGGGCCCAGCAGTACTATCAGCACAATCTAGCAGCTTGGCAGCTTTGCGTGTTGCCATGTTCTCTTGAGAATTAGAGGGAAACTATTCTCCGCCTTTTGCAAGCCTGCCAAAGGATGGAGGACTTTGATCCTTCAGGGTAATGTTAGAGTGGTTCTCCTCCCAGGTACTAAATGTGACAAAGCACATTTAATTTATTTGTCTTTTATATAAACATTGGATGTTTTCAGTGAGAATCCAAAGATTTAGTGTAGGCCTTTTGTTAATATCAAATAAACCTTACTTTCTTGGTTAGACATGAACATTGATGAGTCTCGGGTTAGGAAATTTTACCTTCAGAGTACTAAAAAGAGAAGTGAAAAATTTATTAAATAGTCACTTGGCTTATTTTAATACATGCATTTAATACAATGTCAAACTACATTTTTTATATTTGTAAGATTTAATCTTTCAAATTTTGCTGTAGATTTTTTGCTTTTCCACAAGTAATTTTTTAACTTTTTTTTCAGGGTTGATATCTTATGCGGAGTATCTGTTTTTGTTGACAATTCTTACAAGTAAGTATTATATATTTAAAATACATAGACACAAATACTTAGCTACTAACAGTTTACCAGGAACTTTGCTTCTGATATTTTTTAGCTTCTAAATTTCTGCATTATAGTAAAACATAAAAAACTATTGTATATAGAGTGACAATACATTAATATAAATGGACATCATCATTGGTCCATAGCAGTACTTCAAAAATCATGGTACTCCATAGGATCAGAAAAGTCTTTTGAAATCCTTTAAGAGGGGAGAGACGTTGGTTACAGAACCACATAATAAGGGGAAGAAGAACTGGATGGGAAGATAAATCATTTTTCTTCTGGATGGTAGTTTTAGTCATTTTGGACAATGAGGTATTAGCGGTATAGCTCATGCAAGGGTATGAAAATCTGTTGTAGTGTCTCAAAGGTCATTGCCCGTTTTTAATGTGTTCAGATTTGCAATGGATACAATACATAAACAGCAGAATTCAGTGTCTTTTTGTCTGACTTTTAAGTCCTTTTTCTTTATCCTCTGTTCCTTTTGACTTTATTTCCTCCATGTATTGTATATGTATTTCTGTCCCCCCCCCATTGCTTCCTTCCTTTTCCTCTCAGGCTTTTTTTTTTTTAAAACAACTTTTGTTTGGCACTTGCTTTATTTACAAGCAACAGGCATTTTTTGGTTTTGTACGTGGAAGTGATCTGGGATTATCTAGTACTTACTCTGTGCCATGCTTGCCACCCCCTGTTTTGTTCTGATGTGTAGGTTAGCGAGATTTGAGATGTATCAACAAGCATTACACAGTGAGACCCCCTAGAGCAGTAGTGAAGTAGTCCATATGCATGTCCATGGAATAGTCCACATGCAGTCTTGTTTGACTGACTTATAGAGGTCTAACATTTTCAGCAAGGGACAAAGCCAGGCATAATAGATGTATTGTATCAGTGCATGGGGAAGGAGAGAAAGAAGCAGTCACTTCTTTCCTGACAGGCTATAGAGGCATGACTCTCATCACTTCCATGGCTGCAAGATCCGTGGCCGGGCCTTAAAATAAATTGACGAATTTTCCTTGCTCTGGAAATCCACTCTCCTATGGTGTAGTATGAACAAGTAATGTTGATCTCCAGAGAGCAGAGAGAGTATGTCCAGCCTTCCATCATTACACACCTCTTGCACAATTCAAGTGACCCTTCTGCAGTTTACCTCATTTCTCAGCAGAACTGCATTAGTTCCTGTTGCACAGCATGAAGGGTGGGTAATCTCTTTGGCAACTTCAGCTAGTAAACAGTATTAAGTTATTTATATATGGCTATGCATTAAGCTTTAACATACAAATACACTGCTTCAGTGGTGGTGACTGTGTTACACCCTGCTTGAACATGAGTTATACCATGTGTTCAAATGGCTTGTAAAATCAGAGACAGGAGTTTAGCCCAGGTAGGATACTGGTTTTAAAATATTTGTTGCAACTCGAAAAAGATGAATTTATGTTAAAAAAGGACAACCATGACAGCCAAATTATAACTTCAGAAGAATACCTTGAAGATGCAGAAATAGGTGCCAAAGATTCCATTTCTTTAGAAATTTATGGCAGCTGAAAGTGAATTCATGCTGAATTATTGACTAAAACAATTATAAAATTGAAGCAGTATCAGAGCAAGTTGTTCCACTTCTCCAGACAATCAAGTAACATTGTTTTTCACTGGATTTTTTCTAGGAATGTATTGAACCACAAAAACAAAGGCACCCTTTGATGCAGGATAAAAATGTAGTGGTAATGTTGCTGCTTTGGTTACACAGGGAGTTATCATACTGATCAGTTTGAAAGCAAATGTCAACAAGTGTTAGTGCCTCTGTCTTTGCCTAACAAGTATCCCCTGTCAGTCAGCCCCGAGTTACACAGCTTATCTCTCCCATTAATGAGAATTAATGTAAGATTTCTTAAAGCAGGCATCAATATTTAAATTATTTCTAAGTCACCAACTGAACAATAGGGAAATGGAAAAGGAGTCATCAGACTCCTGGTTCCAGGACACTGCTGACCAGACCATGCTGCCTGTCATACAAAATCAGAGTCTGTAAAAACACTGAACTTGAAAATGTAATTTTGTGACAGACAAAGGTTTTATTTTTTCCCCCATGACTTTCTTTTATCTTTTCTGTGTGCCTTGTGTAATCACTATCTTTTTTCTTCCAGTGCTGAATTTCATTTCTAGCAATAGGTTAATGGAGCCCTGCCTGGTGAAGAAGCCCAGGAACTCAAGACGACATCTTTACTTAGAGCTTTATTTAAATTACCAGTCACACAAGTTGACAGCTTGGTCAATGCAGGAATATTAGGAGAGGAAGCACCTAGGTCTAACCTGCACTCACAGCCAGGATGAAGCTCTTCTGTTCAGATTTTGGAATTTTGCCTGATTCTAATTAAATACAAATATATCTGTGGTAGTCTTTGAACTATGCTTATTTTACGAACGCATACCTTTGGGGTTACATCATATCAGATAAGCATGTCATCTCTGAACAGTATAAGCAGCTTTAGGTCTATATTTTCACTAACAGCTCTCTTATCTGAAAATTGGAGCACAGATGGTATGAATTGCTGTTAAATACATCAATTACTTTTATTCTCTAAATATGTTATTGGATAGCCTTTTCTTGCTTTTATACTAGTAACACAAATTTAGCATGTGGCATGTCCATGGAAAGGAAGCCAGTTTTGAGTTTTAAATCAACCCAGTTGCTGGGGACAGCTCTGCTCTGCAGATTGCAATGATATTTATAAAATATCCCTGCATCACAAGGTTGCTTCACATAGAATATTAGTTGACTGCTGAAGATGTAGTTATTTCCAGAATGTAAAAATAGTACTTTCTTTAACCATCTTATTATGACTTAAAAGGAATGGGATATTTCTTTAACTTGTTCCCTTTGCAGAAAGATTCTCTAAAAAAAAAAGCAAGGCTTAAAACTTTACAGAATGCAACTAGAAGAATATATTTCCAGAAGCAAAACTCTGAATGCATTAGAGTTTTTTAGAAATACTGCTTTATTGCCCTCAGGAGTCCAGTCTTGAAAGCATCAGTATATTCCAGAGACAGTAAGTCCATGGCCTTCAATTAATGCCTGACATGACTGGGTTGTAGCATTCATTCACCTGCTCCAGAGATTACTGGGATAAGGGCTTGCTACCACAATGATCTGTAGTTACATTTCGGCAGCATGCTGCTCCTGTGTGGACTTGCTAATGATCAAGGCCACCTCTTGTAAGTGAAGTCAGATCAGGAAATTGTGGGAAGGAGCTCAAAGCACACCATGCTTTTGTAGCATCTTCAAGATTCAGAAGTCATTGCATTTTTGTGTTGAAAAGAAATGTCCATTCAGTGAAGGAAATGCAGAGTAAAATTGTGTAGAATTCCTGAAAAAAAAATCGTCTTGCTGGGAATCAAAAAAACATTATTTTGTCAAAAACAGCCAGAAGGAGTTTTCCACTCTTCTCACCTGAAAAGGAGCTCTTATAAACAAGGCAGAGCTAGACTGCAGAAGTGACATGGGATTATAGAGACATCCTTTAGGAATATTTTAAGACCTGGCCAGTAACAGAGTATTTTCATTGGGGTCAGATGGACATTCATGGCTTGTACTTAGGCACCGCTGGCATTTCTTACTTTGCCATTGCATCAATTATCCCTTATTAATTATTAATGATAGTAAAAAGGTGTTTAAACAGTTCACTTATATTGGAAGAGGTGTGTATGGTTCACTGGAAATACCATGTATGTACATAACCAGAACCAGAGTCAATACTCATTTTACATCTGGTATTTGAGTTCTAGTGTAAGCGTGTGATATTTTCAGTAAAATTCTTCTGCAATTTTTTTTAGAACCCCAGACTGGACTTCAGATTGCCTTTAAAATGTTGGATGCAGATGGCAATGAACAAGTTGAAAAGAAAGAATTCTTTAAGGTAGGTGTATTTACATACATTTTAATTTTAACATATTTAAATAGATCCATGGGTTATAGTTGCTCAGTGAAGATTCATTAAAATCATCAAGCCTGTTTTTCAGTCCAGTCTATGATCATATGATCACTAAAATCTTTTGTATGAAAGAAGCACGTATTGAAGTACTGTGATAGAAGTACTTATCATAATTGAATCCGCTTTTATAAATGTTACCTTAGAATTATAAGGAAATATCTGCTACTGGGAAGGTAAGAATTAGTGTATATCCCTTAATCCCATTAGCTAATTTAAATAGTCATTTGGAGGAGTCTTTTAAGTTTTCTAAACATGTTGAATAATTTCTTTAATTCAACATCCTGTTTTGGTCTTTAGAAATTTTGCTTGCTGTTGCAGAAAGGTTCTTATCAATTCACACTTCAATGAGAAACAGCAGGTTTTTCCCCATATTATATCTAAACTATGGGGGAGAAAGATACTTTAAAAACTAAGAAAATCTTGCTCTGATCATTAAGAAGAAGAGGCTTAATTATATAGCTTATTCAACTTTTAAATATTTAAGAGGAGTCTAACTAAGTACTTCTTGTCAAAAATTGAATGCAGAATTAACAATCATAATTTTTAATAGAATCCCTCAACTTATTTCAGATCCTTAATTTATACTGGAAGTAAGCGGAGAGACAATTTAATAAGAAGCTGACATGGCTACTACAATTCAAATTATTGTCAGTCACTAGTGTGACTTTAAAGCTGATCATGAACTCACATCTCTAGAGAATCTTAAAATCTAAAACTTTTGAAGATGGACATGTTGATAGACAAATTAGCAAAAATTTATTTAGGTGAATTTCATAGCCTTAAACTCTGAATTAATGATAGAATAGCTGTTCACATATTTTGCACTGACCACTTTTTTTTTTCAGTGAATTGTCTCTTAGCAAGGTTGCAATTGATGAGTCATGCTTTAAATCTATTTTAAAATGTTGCAAAAGTACTTCTAGACTTGGTAGTACTATTTGAAAATAATACTTGAAATTAGATCATTTTCCAAGACAATGTTCCCAGATGAACCTGCAGATACCCTTGTTGTGGTGTAACCTCAGTCAGCAACCAAGTCTCAGGCAGCTGCTTGTTCTTTCCCCCACCAGCTGGATCAGGGAGAGGATCAGAAGGGTAAGAGATGGAATACTCATGGATTGAGATATACACAGGTTAATAGGCAAAGCAAAAGCCATGCACACAAGCAAAGCAAAACAAGGAATTAATTCACTGCTTCCCATGGGCAGGCAGGTGTTCAGCCATTCCCAAGAGAGCAGGGACCCACCACGTGTAATGGCAACTTGGGAAAACAAAAGCCATCACTACCAATGTCCTCCTCTTCCTCCTTCCCCCAATTTATACACCAAATATTCCTTTGGTCAGTTGGGGTCACCTGTCCTGGCTGTGTCCCCTCCCAGCCTCACAAGCACCCCCAGCCCCTCTCCAGCATTGGAGTACAAAAGCAGAAAAGGCCTTGGCTCTGTGTAAGCCCTGCTCAGCAATAACAAAAACATCTCTGTGTTATCAGCACTCTGCTCAGCACAAATCTAAAACACTGTCCCACACCAGCCACTGTGAAGGTAACTAACTACCCCAGCCAAAAGCAGCACAGCCTTACACCCATTTGCTGCTACACCAGATCTTTTAACTATGAAGTATTTGTTCTGTTAAAGTGTTAATTATTCTGCTGCTAAAAAGAAATCAAATTCTAGTAAAGCCTAAACCAAGGGCAATCATAGTGAATTGTTACCACACTAGCAGTCTGATAATTGATTACCAAAATAAGTCTGTTATGGCTGTATTATTCATCTGCAAAACAATATGTTACAAGGAAAAGTAACTCCGTGAACACGAATGAACATGTTCAGCTTGTAGTGCCTCTGCACCAAAATGCCACATTAGCAGTGCTTTCTTTAAAAGGTACTGTCAGTTAAGCAAATAAGAAGATTCTTACAGAAACACAGCACTGCTCTCTTGAGGAGATGTGCAGTATGTTATATATTTAATATTATTACCCATTTCAGGTAATTCTAATTGAATCAGCCAGTGTAAACAACAGAAAATCATCAACTGTGGAGGTGAAAACATTATATAAATTATTAAAAATAATCTGATTTCTGCAGAGGCAATCACATTAAATGAAAATTATTCTAGCTAGATAGATCATTGCTTTGCATTTCCTTTTTGGGCTGTATTGATAAAATAACATAGAGTGGTAAAAGAAAAAACCACACATATAAATTACTCTGTCAACTCTCAAGAATCATTACATTCAAAGAAGTCCCACAGGATGCAAGTTAGTCAGAGGATGAGTTTTCTCTTGTGACTGTTGTCTTACATTTACAGACGAGGCGATTTTCAAGCAAAACGTTATAGATTAGGTTTAAAAATAAAAATTTTGGAATGTAGGAATGTGGAAATAAGTATGTGTCTAAACCTGTATACTCTAGTTCTGTCTGCATCATAGAAAGTTTCTAGATAGCTAATAAATCAGTAAATAGTGTGACTAATATGTCATTTGTCTTGTCCCACTTGGCATCCTAGGAAAATATATCTGAACTATTCTGTAGTGATTTCTTCACTATATTTGACAATAACATCAGGAAATGTATATAAGAGAAATGCAGCGGAAAACAATAGTGAAGAAGCAGTAATCAGAAGGCAGTGTCTGTAGGCAAGGCTCAGTGGGACAAGAAATTTCACTGCTAGTTTGTTCTCTTGCTTTGTCTCTTCTTGTGCTCCCCAATTCTCATCATTATCTACTGATTAGACATCTAGGTATGTCTGTGTTGTCTGACTCCTGGTCTAGACTGCAAAGTCTTTGAGGTAAAAACTTGCCTTTTGGTGTTCCATCATTCTTTGAATTGCGTATATCTCAATTCTCACATATTCCTGGAAGAACAGGCACAAGATGTGTCAAGCAGGTCATTCAGGAAAAGGAGATGGGTGACAAGCGGGAACTCCAACCCCAGTCCTCAGTGCCTGCATTATGTGATCGCATAGAGGCTGTTCAAACCTGTGTGGATCAGGCACTCCAGGAGTGTGAGATGCAGAGTTTCCAGTGTTCTCTGCTAACAAAAATGGATGTTCGGGAAAGGAGATCTTGAATGGAATTCCATGTTTTCAACAAGGGAGTTTATCTTGTCCTCTGTAGCCTTTCCATTTCAGTGCGCGTTTTCCTCATTTCCAGTAAAAGTCACTCCCTTCACAGGATACTCTTGTTCTCTCTCCTCCCTGTTTCTTTGTGTTGAAGTGTAACTCTGCTTCATCCACGTTTCACTGGTAAACAGCCACAGTACAAGAGACATTTCAATATTAGGGCCAAGAAGGTTTTGTTGCTTTGCCCTGCAACTCCAGGGTGAAGAAGACAAGGCAGAAGTGGCATGTTCACAGATGCTAGTTCCACCCTTTAATCAGCCCCTGCCAGAGTGCAGAATCATTTCTCAGAGCCACACGTTATCTGCATCTCTGTGAGGACAGTGAGATACTTCCATGAACTCTGCTCTTCCAAGACATTCACTTGAGACTTGGTGAGGGGGATTTCCAGACACATAATAACCCGTGCACATTAATCTGAGACCTCCCACCAAGAATAAGGCTACCAAAGTTCCCAAAATCCCCAGCGAGTAAGGAATTTCCCTAACTCTCTAAATCTGTCCTGATTAAAGATGTCTAAGTAAAATTAATGACAGTTCAAAACTATTGGGAATAAAGGCAGAGTGGCTCTGATGGCACATGCAAGGGCTATATGACTTAGACTTTCTAAGTAGACTGTCTTATACAATTCTGCTGGAGAGCAGATACCACAAAATACTTGTAGAACTTCATCAAGGGCTGAATGAGCCAGCACCCAACACTCAGCACTTATGGCACAGAGCACTTCTCTAGTCTTAGAGCATTTGCAAGCACTGATGTCTCTCAAGCAACTAGAAGATGCAAAAACACCTTTTTTTTTTTTTTTAAAGACTGACAGTATTTTTGCCAGAAAGGTTTGTTAACAGCAGATTACTTCTGTCCTTACTAGAGGCTTCACTTGTGCATAATAGGTCTCATTATCTTTGAATTAGCAATTATCATAATGAGTGGTAAGCAGATATAAATATTAAATACAAATAAATGTTATGTAGGGGAGTCCATTTCTTGAGGGCAGAATTATTCTCCCTCTGTAAGTAGTTGCTGCACTGTACTGGAAAAAAATCAACAAACTTATGGTAACAGTTTCATGCACTCTCAGAATTCACATACAATGTAAGAAAACAATAAGTGAAATCTTTCAGAATACTTGTGAAAATTATTATACTGTGTGTCTGTGCTCTTTTTTGAAGAGTCCTTTAGAAATAAAATCCAAAAGAGAGAATTTTTTTTTTCTCCTGTTTAAAAGGTATTTGCAGTTTCATTCCTTATGTGTGATCAAACGATTGATTTTTCAGGTAAGAAAAAATGTGGTTTCTCAGTGAGAATATGGACAAGTAGTTGTGGTTTTATCGAGAGCTCTATAATGCTATTTTGCTATGAAGAAATTCATAATGCTTTTATTGTTCTAGTAATTTGTTTTGTAAATGAGCAAAAATTAAGATAATTTGGAGGAACAAGTAGTGTTTAATTGCCTTGTTTTATAGCATGCAATTTAAGACTAATAATAGAAAGTAAGCATCCTGAGAAACTAAAATAATTAGGATAAAATACCCAGACAAACCCAGAAGAGGTCAATTACTCAAAATCTGAAGGTCAAGGAATGACCTTTGGCAACACAAATCGATAGCATGTTTTTCTTACTATTTACAAGCCCATACTGCTTCTCAGAAGGAAAAAAAAATAAAAAACAAAGCAAACAAAAAAAAAATCCAAAAAAAAACAAATAAATAAAACCCCCAAGGGAGATATTTAAAAACTCCCCAGAATAATGACTGTGGAAATTTGCTAATGAACTTTTTCCCAGTTTTAATGAGCAGGTTGAGGAATCACTCAGAAATGTTTGAGAAGCAAACCAGCAGTTTTGAAATCCTTGAGCTTTAAAAGCATCTTTTAAAGTCTCCAAATCCAGAGCGATCAGTGTAATTCCGTATCTTTACCTGAAATGTATTAAGTCCCTTGTTCTTTCATTTCTGCTATCCTTTTGAGGATTCATGTAAATGTCTGAAAGGTAGGTGCAGTTTTTGCTATATTAAATCACTCATTCTTGTGGCAGTGTTCATCTCTGAAGCTGAAATACAGGCAAAGAAACTTTGCAGCTCTGATATACTTGAAGTACTGCAAATTAATGCACTGTTTATCTTACCTTAAAGCTTTATTTGGGACAGTGGAAGTTATGTTTTTAAATGTGAGTCATTTCAAGATTATTTTTTTCTGGGGGTGGAAGGGAAAACTCAAACCACATTCTGCCTAATGCCAGCTCTGAAAAAATGCTTTCTTATTTAATTAAATTATTCTTTATTGTTAGTTGCATAGTACCTCATTTGAACAGGTACGTTTTTCATGTCCAGAAGATCATGTTTATAACAGAACTTTGTAAAACTATTTAGAAGGACAGCATGAAAATCAGGATAATTTTTACTTCTGGAATGATCCTTGATGTTATACTCCAGACTTTCAAAATCTTCTTAAGTGAAAACTAAGCTTCTGGTGCAAGAAAATCCCCTCTATAAATAGAGTAAGCACTGGGCTACAAGAGATAGATTCATGTTTGGGTATATTAACCACAGTAGATAAGACATTCCTTGGAAAAAGTGTGTCTGAATAGCAAAATATCCTCAAGTATGCAAATATTTTGTTATGATAGAGAACCTTGCAGAAATGTATAATTAAGAAAAGGTGCAATTGAATCAAGCTTTAGAAAAAGAAGACTCTTATAATATCAAATTTGTAATTTTCCTTTTCTCATGTTTCAACAAATACAGCTACAGAGAATCATTGGGAAGGAAGATGACTTGAAAGCAGCTGGAGACGAAACTATACTTCAGGTATGAAACAGAGATACATATTCCTTACAAAAACATTATCATGTTTCCCATGAACTTTGTTATTTTTTCAGAGTTTTTAGATAAGTATATAAGCTTAAGTATTAGTGCCTTAATTAAATGAAAGGGCATGATTTGCCAACTGCTTTCTAACTGGGGAAGAAAAATGTTTGTCATTTCTGAGCCTTCTAGTAAGAGGGATGCAATCAATATGTTTCATGACTGGGTACTCACTTGGTTGGGTGGTTTCCATGAGCCTCTCTTTTAAAGTAACTCTCTTCTATTTATGAAGATCTCAGAAAGAACTCCATATGCCATATAAGAATAGAAGGCTTTCCAAATGGAAATTGATAGCTTATGATTACCTAAGTGCTGCTGTTGCAGTGATACCAGCTTATTCTGAGTTGATTTGAAATGTGGTTATTGTCACTGAGGTGACAAAGGCAAGGATTACTTTAGTTAAGTCCAATTCCACAAAGAGACAGCGTAGATGCAGACCAGGAGAAACAATCCTAGAGTAGGATTGTCCAGCTGGGAAAGAAGTTTCACTGTTTTGCAACCCATTAGCAAATGGTAAGTATCAATGAAAGGGGCAGGTAAATTCTTGTTCTCTTCTGTTTTCCCCTGAATCTAGCCACCTGCAACCTCCCTTCTTCTCAGAGTCTCTTGAGTCTGTAGTCAGCACAGAGATAAGATGATCTGTAGCCTGGGTGACGTTGAGTGAGACTGAAAACAGAGAGGGGGAATCCTGAGCATACTGAAAACACCTTAGAAGAAGCTGATGAACCTTGTAACAACTGATGGGACAATGAAAAGTGGCCTCAAGTTGCACCAGTGGAGGTTTAGATTGGATATTAGGAAAAAAAAATTTTCACTGAAGGTGGTCAAGCACTGGAACAGGCTGCCCAGGGAAATGGTGGAATCACCATCCCTGAAAGTGACGGATATGGTGCACAGAGACATCGTTTAGTGATGGACATGGCAGTACTGGGTTAATGGTTAGACTCTATTCTTAGAGATCTTCTCCAGTCTAAATTATTCTATGATTCTAAAGAAGGGGAGAGTACAGCTGAATTGTCTCCATCTGTTACTAAAAGATGCTGCTTACATCAGCAGCTTGCTTTCAGCTGTAAACTTTCAGTTTACACTGGGCATGAGGCAGTGGCTGCTCATGTTGGAAGCAGTCAATAAGGAATTTGCACAGGGCTCTGCTTTGTAAATTGTGCATCAGCAGTTTCTACAAAGGGTTGCTCGTGTTCTTTACTTTTTCACATACCTGAGGAAAAAGTGGAAGTGGCTATTGCTGACACCCTTAAAATTTATTAGGCATAAACTGATTCACAAAAGTTTTCTTCCCTCAGTGTGTATTCAAAGTTCAGTTAAAAATTGTTTGATTGACAAACAACCATCTCCTTTCTTGAATCTTTTCATCAGTTACCAGATTAAAATAGCTAGGATTAATAGGGTTGTCTGCTCCTCAAAACCTATTTCAATTGAGACTTAACTGCCATGACAGTGAAAGAAAAAGGATCTTTATTCTGCATGAATGCACAGCTATAGTATAAAATTTCCAGAGAAACTTTGATACAGTTAGACAGATTAGTTATAAACACATAAGCTTATTTTGAACTAATTAAATACCTGAGCTGGAATGTCTCTATTTTGTTTTTGTCTTGCTTCAATATTTGTCTTCAGAGTTCTCCATTGAGAAAAATCTGAAGTTATTGTAACTAGAAAATGTTATTTAATACAGTTTCTTAGAAGATTATAAATAGAATTCTAGCATGGAAGGGTTAAATAGCTTTGGGGAATACAGCTAACTTGAAATTATGCTGGCCTCAATTTCTACATGGCAAAATCTGAATTATCACATTTCTCTTAATTATTGTTTTCCTTCCTGTCTTGGTTTCTTACCAAACAAATTGATTATCTTTATAAGCAGTGAATCTGATTATTGGATATGTTGTTGGACATGTTTTTAACCTTCATTTTTTGTAATTATGGCCTTTAAGCAAAACAAATGAAGCATAAAAATACAGGGTTTGACTGTTTTTTGAAAGTTGAGATACTGGTACAGAATTTTGGTGTTTGGGATGGTTCTTTATTTCCACAACACTTTTTCAATTTGCATGTGAGTTTGCTGTTTTTTCAGATTAAACCCAGTCTCTGATACCAGATGGCAAATGTCACTAACCTAGGAGAATACAGTTTAAATGATAGTCTGCAGCTTTGTTTAACCAGCAGGTATATCCAGGTGTGTTCCCTGTAAAGTGTGTAGAGAAAGGTCCCAGTCATTTATTTACTTTATGGTGATACCATTTAATACTCATCAAGTTACTATATAAGGAAAAGAAAAATCAGTTTGCTGTTTTCCCAGGGTGGTTGTATCTCTGCCTTTTTATAGAAACTTAGACTTACACGCCTAAAATTCAAATTTTCACCACTTAGTAGTGGCCCTTGAATGGGATTACAGTGGAATTGGCTATCCAGATACATATATTTCAGTTGAGGGCTTTTCTTTTTCTAATATTATAATTGATGCTGGAAGAAAAGCAAAAAAAAAATTTGCCCAGCTTTAACTGGCTCTATCTTTTGGGAAGTTTCATGCCGAATTTTGCAGAGCAAGCAATATGGCCGTCTCATAACAGAGGTGCACATGGTAAAGGAAAGCTGCAGGTAGACTTAAAACACTGGAACATGATTCTTTCTAATCAGACTGGAGAAAATGGTGCAGAAGTCAGCAGAGGCAGTGGCTGCCTCAGTTCAAACACCCCTCCCCATAGGCCAGAGGAAATGCTCCATCTGGCTTCCTGGCAGAACTGTTCTTCATATGGAACATCCAGCTGAACACGTTACCATGGCTCATGGAAGAGGAGAGCCAAGCTCCCTGCCTGGAAGTGATCTAGATTATAGAAAGTACATGAACTAGAAGATTTGGTTTATTTTGAAAAGGTGTTGCCTGGTGAACAGCATCTGTTGCTTTTGTGTTACTGCCCTGAGTTCCTTAAAAGGATACTCTAACAGTATAAAGTGCTTTAGTGTCCTGGCTGTGACAGCAGTGCTAATGGTGGCAGATATCTACAGGACCAGACCAGTTGCCTAGATCAGGGACTTTGCTCTCAGGCCCTTCAATTTAGATTAATGAGTTATCAAGTACTTTTAATACCTCTCATTTAATATGCTTTATGTAATGGGTAAACTTACAAATTACTTTTAGCTGCTGTTAGAAAAGGAGTGACAATACAGAGTGTTCTATATTAGTTCTTGAAATGAAATTAGTGTTGTGAAAAATGTGCGTTGTCTCATTTCCAAATTATTAAAGATATGCTTCTGGATTCCCTAGTGAATACATTTTCATACAAAGTGTGAAAAGTATGACTGGGGATTTTTTTTAACATTTAACTAGTAGTTGGGAACACAGCTACTCATCTCTTTTAAACAGAAATCTTATGAACTGAAATTGAATCTGACTATATGCAGTGTACTTTCAGACTCACACATTAACATTTTCCTATTATTTGAGTATAACTTATTTTAGCCTGTCTACTTCTCCTTTTTTTTTCCCCCTGTGGTTCTAAAAGAAGTAAATTACATTAGTCATTCACATGTTTCTCTCTGGTTACCTGGTCAAGACAAGGTTTTACACTTGGACCTTCGGACACTGCAGAATTATGATGCATCTCCTCAACCACAGGAACTGTGCAGGTCATTATAACTTGCCCATCTGCTTCCTAGAATCTCTAACTGGTTTGAAGTTTTCTACCCAGTGCTTCTAAGTCTGCATAGCTCAGTATAACTAAAGACTGCCTAAAACTGAAGGAAGGTGGTGGTTGGGAGCTGTGTTCTTCTAGAGCAGCACTGCTCTGTAACAGGGGTGTAGCACATCAAATTTTACAAGAATCTAGTGCAAGACTAAAATTAATATCCCTCCCCAAAGAGTCTGTCATTAATCTTGTGACCTCTCAGTTCAGATGGAATGCAAATTTTTTCTTGACCTGTCTTCTCCAACATAAATGTGTATGTTTTGTGTCAGCAATTTAACATTGAATTCTGTTGAAAAGCTTTTAGATACTGTAAACGAAGAAGCAGTGTGATATTGTGCTTTAAAGAAAGCTCTCCAGACAGGTAAACCCCCTAAAGAACAAAACTATCTGCCACCAAAATCTTGGGCTATTAAAAAATCTGCTGGATCATTTTTTACCTCATGAACAAGGAAATTATTTTATTTTTCTATATGGTCTGATGACATTGTAACCTCAAGGGAGAGAAAGAAACATTTGAACAAGGGCTGGCTGGGGAGTTGGTGACAAGCCACCAGAGCTATATTCAGCATGGAGAGCAAGAGGATGATCAAATCTGAGGATGGATCAAGTCTGCCTCGATCAAAAGAGTGGTTTCATAGCACATCACACCTCCTGAGGAGGGTCATCATAATGGAGTCCCTTCTTTTGTTGCAAGCTTACATTTTTAGAGTATGCCACAACAGAGAGGCAGGACCGGAGTTCTTGTGAGGAGCTGTCCCCAGCTGTGTGTAGGAGCTGCTTTCCCGGGCTACCAGCAGGGCATGGGTCAGGCTTTGCAGTGCCATTCCCTGATTGCTTGGCACAGTCAGCCTGCTCGCAACAAGGCAAGTTTCAACCTGTTTCTATTTGGGGCTTAAAGTATCTCCTACAGCATCTACTCCCAGATTAGTTTTAGCCCTATTGGCTGGAAACCATTTTTATTCTGTACCTCCTTATGAATTGGTGCAGAACTGTGGGTGGTGCACTGAAACCTGAGGATGTCCGTGAAGTACATGTTCCTCATTACTGAAGGCCCTAAGCGTACAGCAGAGTGATTCCATGGCATTAGTTGTCAGTAAGAAAACAACTGATCCTCCCAGTAATAGGAATTGTGGGTGTTATTGGATGTTGTTTATTGTTTAGAAGATGTTCTGTCAGACTTCTCAAAAATTGTCAGTTATATCCTCTACAGAATCATCTGTGCACATTTTAGCCCTTCCACATCAGACCTGAGGTATTCTTGAATCCTACCTAGTAAGAATGAGCACTGCAAACTCCATGAAAAAACTTCAGTATGGATTTACATTAGGATGAAAGTTGATTCATCATAAAATACATAGTTTCATTCTGGGGCCCACTTGAGTCTGAGCTTTGCCAGAAAGGACTGCTTTTGGAGGTCTGGATCTCCTGGTCCCACTAGCTGGCCTGCTTACAGTTCTTTTGACTGACTGTAACTGTTAGGATTAATTTCATAATGGACACATCTTTTAAACCTTCTTATCAGAACTGAGTGGTAGGATATACGCCAGCATCTGAGAGACTCAAAATGGCAGAAAGCTTGAATTCTCTTTAGCAGTGTGTGAAGCTATGCTGGAATAGAAGCCTGGCATGGTGAATTGACTGAGCAAGCAGCTTTAAAACAAAAAGGATTTCAGAGAAGTGACACAGAAAAATTTGTGAAGATTTAGTCTTATGTTTGGAAATATTTGGGTCATCACTAGCAGACGAAAACTAGGGTATTGTCCTCCTTGCCCAACCTCACTTCTCTGCCCATTCTTCCATCTCCTCACTCTGCTTCTGTCTTAACTAAAAAAAAATTCAATCCAAAATGCATATTATTTTTACAATTTCTAGTGAAATAAGACATTGCACAGTAAATACCATCTCTCAGGAAGCAAGAAGGGAACAAGAACGAATTGCAGATTTTAATCATAATGAATGCTTTCCAGTCATGCCTCAGGCAAATTCGGCAAGGAAAGGTGGTAACAATCTAGAGACAGTAAGTCTATTAACATTTCAGATGAGTTTTGAAAATCAGTTAGGTACATTATTCTGAAAATCCCATCTCACTATGTGATAAGTTTCTTCTCAGTGGCACTTGTTGGTACTTGCTGCAGTATCAGGTCCTAAATGTCAAAAGCTCAGTGGGGAGCTACAGGATTAGGTAGGTCTTTGCCCATGACTCAGTGTTTGCAGCATCAGGCCTCTTGTGTTAACAGCCTGTGTGTAATGTAATAAGGAAATAACTTGTGTTATCTGATCTTGCTTAAAAAGGAATAATTGCATAATTCAGCAGTTCATGATACTTTTGAAAAGTGTAGTAGGCGTTAACATACTCTAAGAAAATTAGTCTATGTTTGTAATATCTACATACATGTTCATTAGTTCATAGACTTGTGTGGCATCAGATTGTGTGGTCTTTGGGATTCTTTGTCTGAACCAATGGACCCTGGAACATGTCTGAGTTCCCCAGTTGTGATACATGTCTGTGCCCCATCTTGTGCTTGTATCAAGATGAAACTCAGACCACTGAGATCCTTCTCCCGCTCTGTAAAAGGCACAGGTCAGAGGGGTTCTATGGTGCACCATCCCAGGGTCTGAAGCAGCCAGATGCACCAGAATACAAACTTACACTCAGTTTAGATAGTGACTCAAACCTACCAGTCTGGTCTGCTTTGCAGTCTGGGATTGGGTTACCAATGCATTCTGATTGCCAAGAGAGACATTCCAAGTGTAAGTTATTCTTTTACCCAAGCTCACAAGGGCAAGGTGTTGGAAATATTAATAGAATTCTCATTATCTTCTAACAAGGATTTGTCATGTCGGTACTAATTTATACAGATCAGCAGCAAAAGCTCCTAATGATTCTGTGGACAAAAAGGAATTATGTACTAACATTTAATTTACAACAATTAACTCTAGGAAAAGCAGTTTTTTTAAATTTTACCCTTAAGGTGTAGTCTCTGTGGTCTCCTATTGCATTTTATGCTTTAAAGAAATGTACTGTTTTGTAGTTTCAAAATATATTTAACTCTCACTAACATAGTGTTTGGACATCTGCCAGTTTCACTGTGGAATTTCAACTGATAAAGAAGGTAGCCAGCAAGTAGATGCATATTTGTTATAAATCCTGGCATAGGCTTTGTCATCTTAGATAAGATGAGGTAGGTATTGTTTGTATGCCTCCTTCTAGCTTGTAACTAGAGAAACATTAATAGGAGAAAAAAACTTTTGCTGTCACAGACTTAGTTTTGAAAAGGTTATTTTAAACAGTTTGTTTTCAATACAACACTGATTATAATACGGAGTAATTAAATTAGAAACATTAAATTGTGTAATCATGAATTCAGTTTTTAAAATTACATTAGCAAATTTATTCCTTGCATTTTTCAAGTTTCTTTTAAACATGTAAGCAAAAACCACAAAAAACAGATTACAATCTAGCTGCAGTGAGGGATATGTGGATTCTTCTCTGTTTCTTTTTAGAAAACTTTGTATTCTGATATAAATAGTTTGGGTTTGAATTTCAAATAAGCATACATGAATGTTTGACTTTTGGCTTTCAAAAAAGCATATACCAATGTTTATGCATCAGTCTTCACAGTAATCTGAAGTGTTTAAACTTCAGAAGAATGGATCTTGTGGGTATTTAAATATTCTTTGTCTGCAATTAAACGATAAAAGTTCAGTAAGTACAGTTTGCATATGGCTTGAAAAGTGTTTTTTTCCTAGATTCACCCATACATAACTCGTATCACTGGCATTTGGTGAACTTGGCTTGTAGTAGAAATGAGGAATGTTACTGCTTTAACTATAAAATAACCGTGTCATGTATGCAGTAAGCATGAAACCTGGGGGACTAATGGGACTTGTTATTGATGATGCTGAAAGCTAAATAACCATTAGTATTAAATCTTATGAATAGACTCTTGTCTTTCATCTTACCTCTTGAACCAGATAAAAGACACAGAGGCTATTTAGATGTCATAAGAATAGTTTGCTGAAATCCCCACAGACTTTAAAAAAAAAATCTCTCTTCATGTTGCTTAGTGTTTTGTTGTGTTCAAAGAAATGCCAGCATGCTAGTGCTGAAAGAAGAATAGAGCAGAAATCTAGCATTATGTGTGGGTTTAGGCTTATTAAAGATTGAGTTGAAATAGTGTGTATCCCTTCTCTGCAGAAATTTCTTCTTCAGAATTTAAAAATATTTGTAGAAAAGTCACTAACCCTGAAAATTTACAGGAATCCTTTTAAGACCATATTATAATAGAGCATTGTCAGTGTTGGCATTTTTCTAGCTTTATTTATAAGACTATCATGAATGTTTTTAAATGGCTGTAACATATTAGAAATACCTAACTAAAAACTTCCTTACATATATTAACTTTATTTAAGCCTTCTATTCACCTAAGAATAAAGGTTCTTAAAGATTTAACTTGAACCTTCTCCATTTTAATAATAAATATAATAAAATATTATAATAAATGCACTGGTGGTGATTGGAAATTGTTCTTATATTTCATACAGATTATTTAGAAGCAGAGCTTATAATACACTGTTAGCGATCAATGTGGAAGAGTTGTTCAACTCTGAGATATCCTGTGTGATAGCTTTGGAAACAGTTACTAAATTTCAAGTATCTTTTGGGAAATTCTAGTTCAAATAAATAATTTTTAGATTCAGGTGAATATTAATGATCATACAATGCATAACAATCACATAGTTTTGGTTTTTCTTTATAGGAAACAGAACTGGACAGCTGTGGTGTTAATACTGTGTTGCTGGTGCATTTCTTTGGAAAACAAGGAAAGGAAAAACTTCGCTTTTCTGAGTTTTTCAGGTATTTTTTCAGCTAGGCAAGCCTAACAGGAGCCTGTCTTGTTCCTACTCCCTGTGCTTTACCCCAGCTCAGGCATTTATCTGACATCACACTGTGTTGGTTCAGAAAACTGAGCAATGAGGTGGAGATTATTCATGATGTTGCATGATGGAATTCCCAGTGTAGCTCCTAGAGGCTGCTGTCTGCCAGAGCTGAGCACTGTGATGACTCCTAGCAGCAGTGTGCCGGGAGGGTTGAGACTCCCCTTCTTGGCAGCTGTGTGGTGGCATGCCTTGAAGCAATGTGATTCATGAGTGTTTTTTGTGACCAAATCACCAAAAAAAGTGACTTCCAATCAAGTAAAAAATGTTTTCTGAGCTACCTCCTTTCCCATTACAGCTGTCATGGTAAGCTACAGGCAACTTCTCCACTTGCTTCAAATTTCAGCTTCTGTTGAAACTTTCCCGGTGCCTTTTCTTCTACCCTTTGAACTACTTTTGCAATGGGACTATGCAGATACTTGTTTGAATCTTGACACACATATTGTAGCACGGCATCACGAGATTATCTACATCAGTATTACCTTTTCTATGAAAATAATCAGTAATTTACAGGCTGCAAAAATAAAAGTAGAATAATGTGGTTTGCTTCAGTTTGTATTCAGAAGTGGAGAATGTGCGGCAGCCGTCTTAAAAATGAATGTTTTTGCAATCAGTAGACTAAAAAGTGTTTGGCTCCAGTGGCTCTGGTACATACCAGTCTTCAAATAAACAACCTTTCCCTTTTGAAGACCTCAGCTCAGTAGGAATCTAAGTGAGTAAAATAAGTTTAAGATGTCTCCAGCTCCCTTTTCTATAAATACCATAGATCCTCTCAATGAAACAAAAGGCAGAGAGCACCAGTAAAAGGTTGTGTTTGCATATACAGTGTAAACTGAAAAGCCTCAGGTTTTAGATAAAATCCTACATTGACCCAATGAGGCATGACATTGATGAAACTATGTACCTTGTACATTCAGAACGCATAGGTTAAAGACCTTTGCCTGCCACACAGATAGAGGCCTGTAATCAAAATCAAACTCCCACATCTTGCTCTTAAAATTTGTGGGATAAGTGTAAGGTTTAATGCAGGTAATTTTTCACCAGTGGCAGTTATGTTTCGTGGGGCTGGAATGTGCCTCTTTATCACTGCGTAGACACTCCATCTCAGCTGCAACGTGACAGTAGAGTTTGTTTAACACGCAGAAAGGTGAATAAAAGGATTGCTGTCTTTTTAACCTCTGTGAGGATATCACCTTTCACATGATTTTATTTGCAAGTAAATCAAGCACATCATTTCTGGGTTCCTATTGTTCAGAGAAAATGTGATTTCTATCTGATGGCCTCTCATAACACTTTACCTTCTGTGGGAAGCTATTGTTGGCTGTTTGATCAAAGTGCCACACTGTTTTTACAAGAGATGACTAATGAGCTGTACAGACATAGATCATTGTCAAAAGCAGAAAATAATGATGGTAAATGCTTTTATCATTTTCCAGGTTCTTGCCTAGAAAGCTTTTCTATTGATCAGTGTAGTACCTAGTAGAAAGTAGAAGTGATTATGTTTGATTAGGATGCACTAAAACTTGTCACATTAGTTAAATACACAGATACTGCTGTGCTGCAGTCCTTAAAACTAAAAAATAAAACTAAAAACAACAACAACAAAAAGAACCAAGCCACCCAAAAGAAAAAAAGGTCGCAAAAATATAAAAATAATT
>VXBI01000855.1:289753-348227 GCA_013397375.1 Toxostoma redivivum | reverse complement strand
CAAAAAACAAAAAAAAAGCCCCCCCCCCCCCCCAAAACAGGAGTGTTTTCATTCTGAAATTTCACTGTACTTACATGGGAATTCTGAAAGCTGAGACCACTGTTCTCATCTCATTACTTACTTACATTTTCCTCATGCCCCCTCTTTTCAGTTTGTCTGGCATTAAAAAATCCTTTTGTAAGTGTGCAACCATCTGTATGTACATGTACACCAGCATTGTCTAAGCCTTTTAACCCACAGTCCAAACATTTAAAAAATGTCAGACAGCCGCAGTCACTATACCAGGGCAATTAATTTGCTCTGTTCTCCTTTCTTTGCATTCAGATGGCACAAAGAAAATGGAAACTGTCTACATCTCTTGGGGCAATATGAGGCTGATGTAAACCAGTTCTTGTGCCTCTTTTCCTACTGCCCTGAACACAGGAAGCACGCTGAGAATAGGGAGGGAAAATGGTCAGGCATCTGTCTCCATCCAGCTGGTGCTTTCTTCTTGGGAAATAACAGGTATTGATACACACATAGGCAATCCTCAGGCAGTGTTTTCATCAGATGTAAAGGTACTTGCAGAGATCTGCAGGCTTCTTAAGACAGGACTCAGGGAACACATGTTCAGCTCCAAACTGCTAGATGAGTTCATATTAGTTGTATTGTCCTTAACATAAGGACGTTATAGTAATTATTAATAAGAACTTAAAATTTCAAAAGCAAATGTTTCCCTGGCAAATGTTAGGAAATATAAATTTCTGGAGTTTTTTTATGTATATCACTACTAAAGGTGTAGCCTCTTAGTCAAATGTACTATCTTTTATTCTGAGTAGAAAACTATTTAGTTTTCTAGATATAGGAAATATTTCTTCCTGACAGACACTGGGGAGTTTTTTTCCCTCTGGAGAAAGTCCCTTACTGATCTTGTTTAAGTATGTCTAATCCCAAATAAAAGAGGAGACGGTATTTCACTCCCTAAACAGTTTACAACTGCTATGATTTTTTCTGTAATCTGTCCCCAAGCAAGCTTAAATCTCTCACATTCTCCTTGAATGAAAAAAGAAAGTGCAGAGAATATGGAAAGAATATTCAAAAAACTCTCTGATTGTATTTTTTTCTGGGATGTCTTACAAAAAAAGTACTTCCCAGTATGGTTAAACAATGAGCATCTTTTAATCATATGAGAAAAATTAACATTTCAATCCAATTTATGTCATTTTCTTACCTGCTTTCTTGCTTCCAAACTTTTCATTAATTAATAGAATTTGTACCAGAAATATTCTTTAATTATGATTCTTTTTAATTTCTGCCTTAGATTGAAGGTCCCAAATTGTATAACCATACACAGATCATGCCTTTTCCCTACCTATCCTGTTTCTTTCCTTCAGTGTTTTGAATTTCTTGATACATTTTATTTGGAAACTTTCATTTAAGAAGCCAGGATGATCCAGGCTGGACCCCACTGCTAGTGCTGACATTTTTGGAGGGCTGTGGTGTGTGTGTGTGCCAGTGCATGGATGCAGGATCTCTTTCAGGTATCATCATCAGCCAGCATTCTGCTTCATGTACTTCTGCTGTGATGATAGCTTGTACATTTTCGGTGATTTTCATCTGGGGATTTGGAACGGCTTTGCAGAAATTGAGTGTGATTGCCTCCTTGCTTATCTCTGTTCCTACACTTTTATCTATGTGTGTGCATATAGAGAGAGCCATAATACATAAGAGATTTCATCAGTTATAGCCAAGATCAGGCAGTGAGGAAGAGGAAAACAGCAACAAAATCTGGCTTCATGATATTCCTGTCATAACTCCATCTCAATATTTCCCAAATACTTAGTAAAGAGCCTGAGAAAAATATTTTTCTTCCTTTCCTGTGAGCTTTAGCAAAAGAGTGGCTTGGTTTGTTTCTACAGAACACTTAAAAAAATGAAAGCGAGTTGCTTGGTTTGTAAATGCTAAGGACAGTAAATCAAAGTGGGTTTTGCTTGCAATTCTGAAAGTGGTGAGATTGATTAACTGTCTTAACGCTTGCAAACCTGAATTTACAAGCATAGATCGAAATGTTCTCTAAAGGTTAATGGTCAGGCCTTTATTAGATTTTCTATATTCTGGTTTGAAAGTCGGATTGCAAAAAGGCAACCTGCAGCTGGTTTGCCACAGTCTCTTGGTGCAGAGAGGGTTATCAATTCTTCAGAAGGATTTTGGTGTCCAAAGAGGAGCCAAAGCATGATACAAATGCTGGGGTGGTATATCCACCACTATCTTTGTTGTTAGATTCCCTTCCTATAAATCAGTGTGACAGGAACTGGTCAGTTCTGTATTTAGAGTGTTAAAGCTCTGCACAGATAGTTCAGGTCAAGAGGTGGAGAAAAAACTTACCCTAACATTTCCTTTAGTGTTCCAATCTACTTCTTTGTGCCCAATAAAGAATACAATGCTAGCACTTCTCTACTTGGAGGGAGAATAGCTGCATTCCTGAGGTCTCCCCGCTTTTATTACATTTTCACTTCTATTTGTGGTGGATTAACACTATTAAAGCTGAGTTGCCAAAAGCCTTGGGAGACTCCCTCTTTCTGTAGTAGAGCCCATTACAAAATGAGGGGTAAATCCTGATAAGGTTTCTGGATGCTGTTGTAACACGGTAACGAATTTGGCCATTGGCCTTCAACGTGGGTGTTTTAGAGAGTGTGGATAAAGTGGGCTGTCTTAAAGAAAGTGCTCTCTGTTCCTAGCCTTTTCCTCATTTTAATAATTTATGGTTTACCTCTCCTTTTTGTTACTTGGAAACTTAGAGCTTTCGTTTATTTTCAACCTACTATAGCATAAGAGTATTCCCAGTGTAATAATTTATTTAATTGTAGAGCATATCTACAATCAGAATCCTGTTCTTGTACTTGAATTCTGACTCCCTACAAAGTCCCCTGCCAAGATCCCACTGACTTCGGGAGAGTAGGAATTTCATTCCTGTGCTTGTTTTTTTCTAATATCTGGATACATTTTGAGGACTTTACAGCTGAAACTCATTGCACTGTGATCCAGAAGATACAAAAGCAAGTATCCCTAGTGGTGTCTTGACATTTATGTATCAAGTTTTACTTCCTAACCAGAAAGTTATTTTTAATAACTTTTAATAACTTTCACTTTAAAAAAAACCTCATTAGGATTTTTAACTCTCACATCTGGGAATAAGAGTGACCTAGAATGCTGATGTGATGATTCATAGTATTTTAATTTTTGTAATACGGGAAATTATCACATAAATTTTAAATTGCGCATTTCAGCTACTGCTTCAAGTAGGATTGGATATGGCAAGAAATCTTCCCACTCTGGCTTGCCAGGAGCAAGCCTACAAGTTGAAGTGAACTTCAGTTAGAAGAGGGTGCAGAAGCAAGAACGCACTGAAAATGCTGCAGCCCAATCATTCAGGGGCAGTCTGCTCTGCCTTTGCTGCCTCTTTGAGCAGGCTGATGTGTGCAGCTTGGTGGGCTCCTTCCTCATCATGTGGGAATGATTGATCTTTCAGTTTTCCTGCCTTTATTGGGTGTGGCTAGAGGGCAGGTCACCAAGGCTTGTCTGCTTAAGGAAATGCAATATTCAGAAAAGGTGGAAGAATCTGTTTCTGTGTCGTTGCCTGTGGCTAGCAACCAGTAAAGCAAATGACTGAGAGCTTGCCCCCCAAGATAAATAGCTCAATTCTCAAGACCTTAAGTCTGTTGCAAAATATGTCCACCTTTCATAGATAAAAATCCAAGAAAATAAAACACATGTTGTCTCGTTTCCCTGCATCCAAGTTTTGGGCATATTTCTGTAAGTGACCTCATTTTCAACAACTTCTCCTCATCCAGACTAGACTTTACACGAGTTAGAAACAACAGTCAGAGATATGGTTCTGCACTATCTTGGCTGTGCCTTCCAACCAACTACAAACCACGCATCCCAGATACCATCTCCTCCTTGTCTGTGATGGCCACTCTCAAAATGCAGCCAAGTGGCCCTACTCAGTCTCTGCTGGGCTGACTCCATGCCTGGTCTACATGCCAAGTCCATGCTGTTCTCTCCCCTTGCACCTCGATCTCCTTTCCCAAGACCTGGGGAGACTCTTGGGGGCTGTGGATGCAGCAGGGCTGCTCGTGCCAGCCCATGGAGCCGGTCTCCCTGGCACACACTGGCTGTGGTGCTGGCCAGAGGCAGCGGTCTCCTTGTGAGTTACAAAGACAGGAGCTGAGCCTGAAAACAGAAGAGTGGTTTGCAAGCTGTGCAAGGCAGCTCTCACCACTCTGCAAGACAAAAGGCTGCCCAGTCACACTGGTTGCACTACCTTGTCCTTTGATGTTTCATCCACTTCTAAGGGGGAGAGGCAGGAGAATTAAAAGTGTCAGGTCTTAAGGTGGACTGTGGAGGAACACCTTAGTGTTTAGCTATACTGTAGGAGCCCCTTTACTAGACCAGAAAAAGGCACATATAAAATATGATAGGATTTTGTACCCCTCCTCAGTATTACCTAATTCAGCCCTAGCCTTAGACTTAAATTCACCTCCACTGTCAGGCTTTCATTTACCTGCATGTCCTGAGCTGTGAAGCATTTGTTGGCCCTTTATTTGTATGTACAGCTCTACCTGGTAGAGGGAAAAATACAAGAGAGCTTATGCTGCAACAGCAGTCTTTAGCTAACCCCTTATAGACTTCACAGAGCTTCAAGCTACTAATTGTCCAAGTGATCTCATTAAAGAACTAAAGATAGCTGTGTGGATTCAAATGCTGTAATTTCAAGGGAAAGAATTCAAATCCAGTGAGGCCAGGCAAACACTGATGAGCAAATGAGCCTCTGCTGATACTGGCTACACAGACCCTTAGCTGTCCTCTTCTCCAATTAATTGCTTTGTCCCAATATAAGAGTAATTCATTCCCTCCTGTCAATAACTTCTGCAACTCAGTAAAGCAGCAGGGTTCTTTAGAAATACAGAGGGGATTATTTAAAAATCACCTCTTGTTTTTGAATTGCCCCATTTCTGAAGTGGAAAATATCAAATTGATCACACTGTATTGTGTAACCTTTCCAAAATTAATACTAGCCATGTAGACCAAACTGGGAAAACTTGAAGCTACAACTCACAATTATAGCTCTGTACTTGCAGGTTATTACTTGCTTCTGGTAATACTTTTTTCTTTCTTTCCCAAAAGAATGGGTGTCTCCTAAAAACCTTGATGTTGACTCTTTCAGACAACTCTCTTCTCGCCTTCCCAAACCCCTGCAACATTTTCTGTGCTCTTCTGAACTCTGTACAAGTCAGTTGTAATCCTCTCTAATCTATTTTCTAGTGAGCACGGAACTGACTTACCAAACCTCTGTATGTAGTTATAATCCGTGATACTTTCAGTCATCTTCTACAGCAATGATTTCAAGTTTCCTCTTTCACCTTTGTGATTATTGTGGCCTCATCTTTTTAGGTACTTTGCAATCTTGTCATTCCTCTCTTATTAATATGAAACCTCATAAATCATGTGTCAGGCCTTCAGTTACCATGTCCTTTTTCATTCATTCATTCATTCATTCATTCATTCATTCATTCATTCATTATGCTGCTGCCTTACCGAGTCTTTTATCTTCTTATCTACGCTTTTTTAAGCACGAGTAAAACCGAGATGTCCAATGCGTCCCTAAGTTCTGCTGGCAGCGGCCGCCTGTGCAGTCCGAGAGCGCGTCCTGCTGGTGTCCTTTTGGAAATGCAGCCCTGGAAACATCGGCGAGCACCGGGAAAATTGAGCCAGTGGGGCTATTTCAAATAATGTCGAAAGTGTCTGTGGCTCAGAGCTGGTGTCTGCTGCACTTAGTAGCTAAGGTAGTAGTGGTGATACGGGGGATGGAAGTATCAAGTGGTGAATAATATCTGTTTACACTTAGATTCATGGAAAATCTGCAAACGGAAGTCCAAGAAATGGAATTCATAAAGTTTTCAAAGGGTTTGAGCTTCATGAGGAAAGAAGATTTTGCAGCATGGTTGCTGTACTTCACTGATGAGGAAAACAATGAAATTTACTGGCAGAATGTGAAAGACAGAATCGAAGCAGGAGAGGTTGGTACCCAAACTATGCTTTGTTTTGCTTCCTTCTTTGTATGCACAGGTTTTCATTTGAATGTGGTTACCTAATGAGGTAACCAGTTGCTGAATTAATTATTGCAGCCCTTGAATTTTATACAAGTAAGGGCAATGATAATTGGCCAACTGAGAACTACAAACTACAACAATGAATAGGCCCTCACATCTAAACATTAAGTCCTACCAGATATAATGACACAGAACAATTGGGATTTGAATGTATATTCATTATATATAATCTGAATTCTGTGATACTCTAGAACATCAGTTTGGAAGAATTCAAGACTTTTTGCAAGTTTACAAATAATCTGGAAGACTTTTCTATCGCCATGCAGATGTTTACTGTAGCAAATCGTCCTGTTAAGCGGGGTAAGTGCTGTACACCTTTCATATGGGTTTTTTTAAAAGAAAAAAATCCGTTTTAATTATAGAATTAATGTAAATGAGTTATCCCAAAGTACTACAGTGAAGTCCAAAAATATTATACTGCTCTGTATTTGTACTTAGTTCTATTTCATGAAAAAATAGTGAGTTTCCAAAATGTTTTCATTTGAAAGTTCAAATGTGCTGTCATATATGGGTTAATCACAGCAGACTAAAGCATAGTCATGAAATGGTTTGGGTTGGAAGGGACCTTTAAAGGTCATTTTTCCAAACCCTCTGCTATAAGCAGGGAACTCTTTCACTGGATCAGGTTGCTCAAATTCCCACCCAACAGATCTTGAACACTTTCAATGGTGAGACAGCCACAACTTTGTACAGCTTCTTCCTTGTCCTTCCCTTATCTTCTTAATCTACCCTTTTTCAGATTAAAAGCATTTTGCCTGTCCTGTCACTACAGGCCTTGGTAAAAAGTCTCTTTCTTATAAGCCCCCTTGATGTAGTGAAAGTCCACAATAAAGTCTGCCTGAGGTATCTCTTCTCCAGGCCGAACAACCCCAACTCTCTTGGCCTTTCTTCACTGAAGAGGTGCTCCATCCCAAAAATTATCACATAATTTTTGTGGCCCTCCTCTAGATTCACTCCATGTTCTCCCTGTGCTCAGGAGGATATGTTATGCAGTTATGTCTATCAAAAAGAAACAATGTCGTAAGGTGGGGTTTAAAATAAAGATTTCAAGGAGGGGAGTTGCTTCCTTCCCATATAGGAGAAAGAGGAGCAATGCATCAAAAGTTTTATGGGCATACAAAGACTTTTTGTTTTAATCCTGAGGTTGTTACTTAGTTGTTACTCTTGAAGGGCAAGTCTCATAAGTTATTTCAAAATAACAACATAAAAAGTTCCTAAGGAAATCTGAGGTGGTATTAATATTCGTTGAAATGAATATTTGATGGGCTCATGAAAAAAGATGAGAGATGTTAGAAGATGGATAGAGAAATACATACATATTCTTGAAAGATAAATGTTTGGATGGGATTTGAACCAAAGAAAACTGGGGGATTTACAACTTGTGACTTTCATTACTACTCTGTTTATGCACTGAACCCCACTGTAATCAAAAGCAGTCAGCTGCTGAGTTTACTCATGGATGTTACCTGCCTATATGTCTAATTCTCCCCTGAATCTGAGTTCTTTGTCTTGCTGTTTGCAAAGAACAATGTGTGTACGTATGTGTATTCACACACATATGAACATTTATCTAAAAATAAGACCCTCTTTTAGTCCTTCCTTTTATTCTAGACTTCTTTTTCTTCTAATTCCCAACTCATCTTTTCTCTCTGATAAAGTGGCCCTTCTCTGTTTGAAGATTGTTATGCCCCACTGTTGTAGATCTTCTTTTATTCATGTTATGTTTAAAGAAACTGTAGTGCCATGTCTGGATTTAAACTCAGGTTCAAGAGCAGAAAAAGTTAGCATCTTTTCAAAGGCAAAATTAAGACTACTATACACATCCCATGTTTTATGTCTTTTTCAAGTTGTGGGTATCCTTTTACAGAAGGATTTTTAACTTAATTCTATTTAAACCAACTGTGAAATAATCAACTACATTTATACATGCTGGTGTAAAGAGAGAAGGAAAAGAGCTGAAGAGGAAAGTACATCTCAAGGGAGGTACAGCAGCTTTTTCTGCCACAAATCCTCAGTAGCTCTTCAACATCATTTAAGTGGAGGTAGCCAACTTCTCTCAGAACTAGAACTACAGCTGTATAAAGCCTATATATATGTCCTGTAAGCCGTGCATTGACCATTTGGTAGCCTGTGTTTCTGCAGAGTTGCTGGGGAGATTGTTAGTTGAGATGGAGCATATCATAACCTCCTGTTCTCTGAGGAAAAAGAGTTTTTTTGTAGAATGAATTGTCATGAAACTTGCTTGAGATGGAATGGTAAACTTTTTTATGAGAGGATAGTGAGGCAAACACCATTCTTATTAACAGGTAACAGCCAAAAGTATGTAATTTTTCATCTATTTCTAGCAAAAATTATCACTTGTATTGTTGCTTGAGAAGTAATACATTGCTAGAGCTTATAATAAAATTAATAAAGATAGTATTACAAAAGAAGAAGCAAGCTCAAGAACACATGAACTGAGACTTCCTACTAGTTTACACATCCCAGATTCTCCAGTTAGGATACCTACAAGCCATTGTTAATTGGACAGAATACTACTATTTATAAGCTTTCCATTTTCTTTGGAAGTTCAGTCACCTGTGTTGTTATATTATGTCTTTATTAGCTGAATTCAAGAGAGCAGTGAAGGTGGCAACAGGACAGGATCTGTCAGATAATGTTTTGGATACCATCTTCAAGATTTTTGATCTAGATGGAGATGACTGCCTCAGCCACAGCGAGTTTCTTGGAGTCCTGAGGAACCGAATTCATCGAGGTTTGAGGGTAACAAGCTGACATAATTGTTTGTAAATACCACAGATGATTGCTACAACTGTCTTGTAAATGCTTGTAGAAACATAGGTAGAGTTAATTAATAGCATAAGATACATATTTTAAACTGGATAGTCTTTACTTCATATGAATTTGGGAGGAGTGCTGCCACTAAGAACTTGATATTACACATGTGAACTATGGAAGCAGCAGCACAACATTATATATACACATTGTATACAACATTGTATTTACACAGTCTCAGAAAAGGAATCTTTTTCATGTAAATGCTAAACACACTTTAACTTTATTAACAGGTACCACAGCAGCAAGGCATTCAAGGTTTCTGGAAGTGTGTGAAGAAAGAAAGCATTAAAGAAGTCAAAGAACTGTGGAAGCAAACTGGGAAAAGTCCTTTCTAAAGCAGTCCATTTTTCTTTTGCTTAAGTGGTTTTTCTCTAGGGGAGTTTGTCTATCCTGTTTACATAATAACTAAATCAAAAATGCTCTTTTTTTTAGCTATAGTTAAAGTTTAATTAACCAAGACTCTAATGCAATATTTTTATAATTGTTCCAGTGCAATCAGTTTGGTTTACAGAACTGGTATCGCATTTGGCCTCCATAGAGAAGTATTCTTGTTCTGGGGAATAGTGTTGTTTACTGCTCTATGGAGTCTGACCCTGCACTGTAGGATACAGGGAGCACAGGATTGAATAACGGCCCCAGGCAGGAACATCACAGTAGTATCACCTCCTGTTGAAGGAATGGGCATCATCTCAGCCATTAACACAGCAGCTCTCCTTCTCCAGCAACGGCAGAGGTCCACAAGGCAAAATCACTTGCACAACACATTTTAAACCAAGTTATCCTAAGTCAAAAATGAAAATTCACACCTCGTTATGGAGATCTGCTTATGTGCTGGTTCCTGGTGCTTGATTCCACCAGTTCCTGTGTGGATGTCTGGTATGTCTGCCTTTATGGTGTTAATATTAAACTGGAAATACAAGACTGGTAGGCTTGATGCAGGGTTTAAAAGTTGTACATTGATCAGTGAGTGTACATTGAGTGTCTCAGACCTCTTCCACATGTATAAATGAGAAGAAAAAATCCTCATTCTGTCAAAAACAGTGGTAACTACAATTTGACTCATGGCTATTTTGCTTTAATTGTATTGCAGAAGATGAATGCATAAGAAGTAGTTGTTTTATCTTACTAAAGGTTGTGACAGGGAAACCTGGAGTATCTCAGGAATTCAAGGTTATAATGAGCCATTGTTGAGATAATATGTCCAATAAAAAACCAAATACAAATTTTATTACTCCAAATGCAAAGTTAGACCTAAGATCTTAAACACTAAAAGGAGGAACAAATCAAGACTAACACTTAGAAAATTACAGGTGAACATTTTTAGAAATAACATAAGGTGCATCTCTGTGTACATGGGTGTGCACATTACATGTTTTGTCTTTCTTACAATCCCAGGAGCCAATAGCCAGGTCCAGATCACTCTTTCTGGTTGGCCACCATATATAGGAAATAGACTTATCTGTAAAGGTGTCAAAGGTCCTTCCTCTTTGCCCCTCTCAGTTGTCTGAGTTGTCTTGGATGGGATGAAAGCGTAACCTTTCAGGGCAGGTTTGTGATAATAGAGATAATAGACTCAAAACATGGACTAGGGAAATGTCTCAAGAAAAGTAACCAAGAAATCTCACCACTCTAATGAGCTAATACCCATCTGTTTTTTGCATGACATCAGCTATGTTTTCCTCAAAGTTGTAAATAAGCTCAACATGTGGCGTTTGGTTGTCATTTCTTTGGGTTTTGTGAGAAGAGGAGAAATTTCCATGGTAGGTAAGACATCCGGGCAGCTTTCACTCACTGCAGGGACAGGAGAGAATGCATTGGGAAACCCTCAAGGTCCTGCCTAAGGAATACTGAGATAACTGAGAATGTGTTTGATGTGTCGGTAGCTGTTATGTTTGTGCTGAGGACAAGTCCTAGTGCCCGAGCCTTGGCATAATGATCTCTCCTAGGGAACACAGTGAGAGGTCAGCAAAGCAATTCTTCCCTCATGGCCTCAGCTTGGAGCTTTGATCTAAAGTGTTAAAGAGAAAATGCTTGTAGTCCTGTCATAGACATGCACTCAGAACATGCTTGTGGGGATGTCCTGAGACTCTCTCTGGAAGATCAGGCACCAGTGACCATTAAGGATCCCTTTTCCCCCAGGAAAAAATCCAAATGGAATTAACCATGTAGGGAGAATCCAAATGCAGTAAACACCTCAGCATCCTCCCCTCAAACTGAGCTCATGCAGTGCTGTGTGCAGCTGGATAGCACGTAGCTGGTTTACCTTGTGTGTTTGGAAATTGTTTGTTGCTTCTGGTGGTGGGAGCAAAGGTGGGGCATCAGGACTGGCACCACAGTACCATGGCCAGCTGCACTTCACCAAATTATCCAAAAAAACGACGCTATTGAAAAAGAGCTTCTGTGGCACAAAAGTGTGTGTGTTCACCCAAAGTGTGCTTGTGCCAGCTCTGGCTTTAATGCAAAGCTGCCTTTTATTTGTTGCTGTTAATATTTTGGCAAATCATTTTTACTTTGGAGTGGAAATTATTCCCTAACATTTTATTCTGTGTGAAGTCAATAGGTTTATTATGTTTTTTATTGCTTTTGTGGTTTCTTTTGTTTACTAATTGCTTCCTTCTTACAAGCTGTTTGGATTTCTCTTGGAAAAATCAACTCATTTAGCTTTAGTGTATCTAGAAGTTTAATTCCTCAGTGCTCATTTCTGTCTGGGTTTGTGCAATCAGCGGTATCTGCTTTCAGGGATTTCAAGTTCTATTTTTCAGCAAAAGCTTTGGTGTCAAGTTCAGAGGAAAAGCAAAGATATATGCTTGGGTTTTATACAAATTTTGTGTCTACAGTAAAAAAAAAATTGATTGTAAATTAAAACAGAGTTATGAATCATTTTCAGAAGTTATCCTGGAAGCGCAGCTAGGAAGGAACTCCAAGGAACTCCTTTAAAGGCCAGGGATGACTTGTCCATCAGGCTTGAAGAATCAGACTCTGTGTTTAATTTGTAAGTTTATTGTTATTTGTTAACTAAAATGCTTTATAAAACAGTCTTAAAATAATTTCTTGTTTTTAATATCTTAGATTGAAAGAGATATTTATGTATTTAGATAAACCCTGATTTTTAAGAAATTCATTATAGTTGAAGTGTTTGATGTTTTAGTTCCTTTTAGTCACTGTATGGTATCTGCAGCCTGTGTATGAGCATTACTTCACACAATTTAGTTAAGGTTTATGCCAGCTGTCAGTCTAAACATATCAACTGTGAGTTATTTTAACATTAGGAATTCTTCCTCTGAACAGAAATATATAGAAAAGCTAAATAAAATTGATTTTTTTAAATCGACCACATTGCATCTGAATTTTACATAGAATAAAGATGAACACATTGCAGAAGTCTCAAAAATTGATACAAATCAAAAGGATACAGAAAAGCAAGTGCAGTCACAGCATATAACTCCTTTACAGAATTTTAGTTGTTTGTAGCCCCATAACAACACTTTTTTACAGTTCTTTGTTTGTTTACTTTAAGATAATGTCTAAGAATCATTTATTCTTGATTTCCAAAGGAAGTAAAGGCAATAATGCAGAGTGATATACTAGAAGTAACAGAAACTCATTGGTTGTTTCTAGAAATTAATTCTGGTGTCTCAGTTTGTACAAGCCTCTTTCTAAAAGCAAAAGTCCCTCTGGATTCAAACCAAGTTGGCAGGTTTTAACAAAACAGGCAACAATGATGAGTACATGTTCTACATAGCAGACAAACAACCAGGCCATGCCCTGTGGTTTCATGGTACTTCACATGTTCAGTGCATAGAACAAAAAAAGAATCACTGCCCAATAAAGGGCAAGAATAGGAACAACCCTGTTGCTTAGAGGAACTATAAAATTCGTGTACATTGACCATACTTTGACTAAAACATAGAAATGGATCGATGTGTATCAAACTTTTAAAATACAGTTTTCTTCTCATGCTGAAGTTCTCACAGGAGAGGCAAACATGCCTCATACCTTCAGTTTTAATTTTTCCTATAAAATAGTCACAGCTGGGTCAGGAAACCACTCCAGTGCAGGAAAAACCCTTCAGTCATTCTAAGCAGAAAATACATGCCCAAATAATACTGTGGTCATAATTAGTCAGATCCAAGTTGCCCCAACAAACAGCTCCTGTAATGCAGTTGGTCACAAGGGAAGCATGAAGATGAGCATGGCAGATGTAGACACACTCTTCTAGTGCCCAGCTGGCCACAGAAGCTCATCCTATAGAAGCTGAAGATGTCATCCAAGAGGAAGCCAAAAGCCTTTTGCAGAAGAGAAAACCTGAGAGACTTGAGCATGCACAAAATTAATCAGCAAACAAGTGCGTGTCTCCACTCATTTATGTGAATGCTTCCTGTTGCCTTTGTTTATTAAACAATTCCTGGTTGATTCGGTAATTTAAAAAAAATCATGCAACATATGTGGAGACAGATTTCCCATTAGGCTGGTGTTGGCTTAGTTAATAATGTTTGCAGTTCATTAACTGGAGTGCCCTAGCACAGAGCTCTGTCCTCGGCAGCCCGGCTGCTGCTCCTGCACACCGGCATTGCAGGGAACCTGATTCCACCTGCATGGGCTTAGCCACAGCACCTTGTGCCCTGAGAAGTAAAAGGCCATGTTTTTCCCCACCTGTGTGCCCACTGTGAGTTTAGATTGGATACTAGGGAAAAATACTTCAGATAAAGGTTTGTCAAGCACTGAAACAGGCTGCCCAGGGAGGCAGTTGTGTCACCATCCCTGGAGGTGTTGAAAAGATCTGTAGATGTGGCACTTGGGGACATGGTTTAGTTGTGGTAGACATGGCAGTGCTGGGTTAATGGCTGGAGCTGATGATCTTGGAAGTCTTTTAAATCATTCTGCAATTCTCTTCTGCCTCTGGTGGAAGGCTGGCCTGTCTATCCAGGCTGACCAAGTGGTGGAAGTAACATGGACAGCTGTGGGAGAATAGACAAAACACCTTGCAGAGCACTGTTTATGACTGGGTTTACATTGGCCAGATTCCAGACACAGATTTGAAAAGGTGGGAGGAGGAATATTCCATAGGTCATTCAGAGGAATGTGGTGGGGGTTTTCCATGGACTGCAAAGGGAGCACAGAAGATGAGCCTTGCTGGACTAAACCTGCCACGAGCACTTTCCAGGAGAAAGGATGTTCTACAGAGGTGTTCTACCACAACACTATGCCTCAGGTCCTCTGCTTTAGGGGAAATTTGCCAGTTTTAATGTTAGCCCATGGAGCAACTGGTAGCTCTAAATGACCCCAAAGAAAACCAATTGGTTTAATGTGAGACTTTTCAATAAAGTGTTTTAAAACTTCCTTCTTTTTTCAGGATACAGATTTTTTGTTTTAAATTATGTGGCCTCTTACTGTGTTTTAATCTACTTAGAAACTGACACTATTATTACTGAAAACATAATATACATCTAATAATGCACAGCAGGTAACTCCTAGAGCAATGGCAGATGAGTCACAGAGTAGAAGATTACCTTCACTATGGAAAAGAAAGGGTACCAAAATATGATACTTTGCCACTAATCTTCAGAAAAGGAGAGTAATTAAATGAGTTCTAAAGTTAAAAGAAACAATGTTACTAGAAGAAACAGCTATCAGAATAAATTTAAACTTTTGGAAACATGAATTTTACTGAACAAAATGATGCTAGGTAAGCAAGGACTAAATCAATGTGGCTGAAATTAGGTTATTTTAAATGCTGTTTGACCAAAAATCCAAAAATTACCTAAAATCTCACCATTTATAAATTTTATCCAGTGCAAACAAGGGCAATCACTGGTAGTTGGTGTGTACAAGATTACATGATCTGGAATGTGAAGAGCAAATACTTTACATAATCTGAGTTGATTTTATGTGTACATCAGAAATGCAAAGACTCCAATAAATTGATTTGTCTCATATTACAAAGAATAAATGAGACAAATTATGATTTTGCATCAGTGTCCATCTGAGAGGTGGGTTGCTTCTGCCTGGGGATTGAATGCTCCTGGAATTTAAGATGAGCTACTTTCAGAGGAAAAAAATACAGAAGCAAAATGGAGATGAAATTGTTGTAGATTATAAGCTCTATATTGTAACGAGAGAAATTGTGAGTAACAGGAGTGTTTGCAGTGCCTTGCTCTGGGACCAACAAACATCTGGAAGACTGCAACAGACCCTAACTGGTGATGAGGCTGCAAAGGGAAATGTTTAACTTCTCTTACACATTTTTTAATGTGGCTAAAGCAGGTGGGTAGCCAGAAGTGTGTGATGTGACAATGGACAGGAGATGCAGGGTTTTTTTCAATTTTTGACAGTCATGGGATCCAGTGAGAGTATGGTGAGCAGCTATTCCCACAACACGGCATTCTGAGTTGCTGTTCATCTTCCCAGAGTCTGGTCCAAGTGTCATTTCTTGTCCCTCCCCACAAATGAGGCAGCAAAGTTTGCACAAGCTGCACTGCAGCCATTTGAAGCCAAACAGGTGCTCTGCGATTCCTAGCAGAGCTTCCTTTCATGCTGCTTGGCTTCTATTCAAGGAGCTGATTTCTCAAGAGGTCCTTGTAGAGATATCCCTGGTGGCTTTCAGAAGTGGAAGAAGATGGTAGTTCCTGCCAGCTGTGCCAAGGGGCTTCTTGTGCAACAAAACTCCTTAGTGGGGGGCACTGTCTGGGAATAAATAGTCCCTCTCTGCCGCCTCACAACCTTGGTGTTGTCCTTGTTTAATTCAGTCTCAGAAATGTTGCTGGATAGTAGCTGGTCAAAACAGTTTGTCCTGTCCAAGCTGATGCTGCAGCCCCTGGCTTTCCATCTACCCAAGGCATGTGTCTGACCCAGAATTGAAATACCATGTCACAGCTTCCAGCTTTGCCAGCATCAGACTCCATCCAAACCACACGCAGTGGCTGTTCCTGCGGCTCAGTATGGACCTGCTAAAAGGGGGGAATGTCAACACACGGCTCCACTGATACCTCTGTGGGGGAAACTGGAGTCAGCATCAACAGGGAAGACTGGGATAGGGAGGATCATGTTGGATCCCCTTGTATCTTCCCTAGCATAGTGAACTGTTTGCTGGCCAAGCCTTTTTATTCATGGCTGTGCTCCTTTGTCTTCATGTTAGGAATTGTGCTTATTGTGAAGGGTTGTGCGATTTTGTCAGGAAAGTTGATGGAAGCACAGCCAAGAGGATGGTCAATGAACAGTAACAGCCAGCTACACACAGCACATGCTTGGTAAAAGTTGTTAGGAACTTTGCTTCCCAGGTTCAGGTCCTTTCTCCTTAGATTCCTGAGGGCTTGGAAGTACAATGTCTCTTCACTGAATACGCTACTAAGAAACTAACACAGCAATTAAATTATTAAAACACATAGAAATATCAAACTAAGGTAAAAACAGATGCTTCTAAAAGCATCATTAATAAATATTATTTCAACGCCAAGAATTTAAATCCTTTCCCACTGTCTTGAGGCCAAGTGTTAACAGTCCCATGAGATCTTGAGGTAAAGCACATGCCAGCAGTTGTGGCATGTTTTGACACCCTTAAGAAACAGAATCATGGAATCATTAAGGTTGGAAAAGACTAAGTTCATCACATCCAATTGCTAATCCAGCACCACCATCTTCACCACTCAGGCATGTCTCCAAGTGCCACAATTAATGAAGGTTAGAGGAATTGGAATACTTTAACTATATCCCTGATGTGCTAACCAGCACATCAGATGAAGACTGTCCTAGTTCACATTAAATCCAAACTACTCCATCCTTGTCAGTACTTCTTGTCAGGGTGACTAGATGCCATAACCAAGATGCTTTCCATGTAACTAGTCACTCCTTCCTTGCCTTACAGCTCTCAGGAATTCCTAACTCTTACAGTTAGGAATGGGCCACACCAAGTTCTTACACCAGCTCTCTCCCTCTGCTGCAGTCTCTTTCTTTTGCAGCCCTTGCATTACTACATACAATCTTGCAATCTCCTTTCCTACTGTCCTGATCCCGCTCCCCTATGCGGCATACACAAGCATGCCTGTACCCAGAGCTGATCCCAGACTGATCCCTGGGCACATGTCCCTGCTCCATAGTTACTCTGTACATCAGGGTCACAGGTCACTGCTTCATTCCTCTGGTCTGATACCCAGATGAACACATACACACACATTCCCACGCATAAAGAGGCTGTCTCGGTCATTTGGCCAGGGTGTCCCCTCCCTGTTAGCTGTTCAGAGGATCACAGAGTGGTTTGGGTTGGAAGGGACCCTAAAGATCATTTCGTTTCAAACCCTCTACCATGGGCAGGGAGATCTTCCATTAGATCAGGTTGCTCATGGCCCCATCATGTCTGGCCTTGAACTCTTCCAGGGATGGGGCTGTAAAATGCTCGCAGGCTTCTGAATTCCTGATCACTGTCCTTAGTACTTGTTATCTTACTAGCAGGTGAGGGTGAGAGGAAATAGCCTTAAGTTGCACCAGGAATGTTCAGATTAGATATTAGAGCAAAAATTTTTTTTTGCCTGAGTAGTCAGGCATTGGAATAAGTTGCCAAGGGAGGTGTTAGGGTCCCTGTCTCTGGAAGTGTTCAAGGAGAGTCTGGACGTGGCACTTGGGGATATGGTTTAGGGGTGATTATGATGGTGCTGGGTTGACAATTGTTATATTGAAGGTCTCTTCCAACCTCGATGATTCTGTGATTCTGTGAACAGGCAAGGCCACAGAAACTGCCCCGTCCTGCAAAGGCAATCTCCCTGCCACTGCCCAACACACCTGCTCCAGGGGCTCACAGGGACTATGGGGCATCAGTCCCCCCTGTTGTGTCCAAGCCTTTTTTCAGGGCAGTCTTCTGAGCTGTTCCAGCCTCACCCCTCATGAATGCTGTCTGTTCCCTATGGATGGGGTGCTGTCTGTTCCCTATGGATGGGACGCTGTCTGTTCCCTATGGATGGGGTGCTGTCTGTATCCTGTGGATGGGATGCTGTCTGTTCCCGATGGATGCTGTCAGTTCCGTTTCCCTCGGCTCGGGCAGCCCCTCCCGCTGCCGCCAGGTGGCACCGGAGCGCCGCGTGAGCCGCCTGGGAGCCGGGGACGCGCTCCTCGCGCGAGCATTCTCTGGCTCGGCAGGGAGATGGCATTTTTGCCATGGCTCGGCCCGCTCCGACCCCGGCATCCCAGCCACAGCAGTGCCAGAGTAAGGCTGAAGACTTCAGGCGCTCTGGAGGCTGAGTCCTGCAAGGCTGCGGCGGTGCCCGCCCGAGGTCGCGCTGTGGCCGCAGCTGTCCGGCGCTGACCGCCGTTCAGGAAAATAAATAAATCAGGTGATAAAACAAATGGTAATATGTCATTTATAAGTTCCCTTTGCGGTACCCAACAGGCTGTTCGAGCGGTGTAAGTGCTTGGCCAGCAGGAGCAGGCAGCAGCGCGGCCGCGGCCCGGGACGAGAGCCCGGGGCTGTCCCACCGCCTTCCTGCCCGTCACCGACCCGCGGAAAGAGCAGAACCTGGAGGTTTAAGACCAGGTTTTGTGCCTGGAGGAGGATATCGCCCCGAGATGGCCCCGCCGATGCGAACGAAGGGAGGTGGAGGGCGGCGGGCCCCCGAGGTGCACGGCGAAGGATGCATCGGGAGAAATTTGGCCAGCAGGCCGAGGGAGGGGATCCTCCCCCACATCTGGAGTGCCGTGTCCCTTTCTGGGCTCCTCAGTACAAGAAAGACAAGTTGCTACTGCAGAGGGTCCAGTGAAGGACCACAAGGATGATTAAGGATCTAGAGCATCTCTCTTATGAGGCGAGACTCCAGGAGCTGGGCCTGTTTAGTCTAGAGAAGACTGAGTGGAAAGCTGGTCAATGCATATAAATATCTCCAAGGCAGGTGCCAAGGGGATGGTGCCAGGCAATGACAGGACGAGGAGCAATGGCCATAAACTAAAACACAAGAAGTTTCACCTCAACACGAGAAAGAACTTTCCTTGGAGAGTGGGCAGAGCACTGGAACAGGCTGCCCACCAGGTCACAGAGTCTCCCTCTCTGGAGAGATTCCAAACCCACCTGGACGCGTTCCTGTGTCACCTGCTCTAGGAGGCCGTGCTTTGGCAAGGGGGGTTGGACAGGATGATCCTCAGAGGTCCCTTCCGTCGCTAACCATTCTGTGATGCAATGAAGCGTTCCGGCACCCCGGGAAGGAGGCGGTGGCGGGCGCTGGGGCCGCCCCTCTCCCGCCCACTGCGGCCCGCCCAGGGCCCGCCCGGGGCCGGCTCCGCAGCGGCGGCCGGAGCTGCAGCCGCCGCCCGCCCGTCGCAGCGCCGGCGCTGCCGCGGTGCCCGGCAGGGAAGATGGCGCCGTCCCACGTCCTCAAGTGCTGCCAGAAGGTGCTGGCCTGGGTGCCCGTGGCCTTCATCGCCCTGGTCGTGGCCTGGTCCTACTACGCCTACGTGGTGGAGCTGTGTGTGTGTGAGTGGACCGGGAGGGTCGCGGGCGCCGGCAGTTGCCGGCCGGGCGGGCAGGACCCTCCGCCCGCCGCCTCCTCCCCTGCGCCCCGGCGGGCTCGCTTCTCCCTGCGCCCGCCTCAGGCTTTCGCTCAGGCGGCGGAAACCCTGAACCCTGCCTCGGGCTCTCCCTCGCTCCCTTCGGGCCGGGCTTACCTGTTGTCCTCCCGCCCTCAGGTACCTCATGGCGACGGGGTCCCGGCTCGGGGCCGCCTGTGGAGACGCGGGGAACGGGCTCGGGGCAGAGGAGGAGGCCCGGGTGCTTCGTCTGGGGACAGGGTCTTCTCGAGGGCTCAGCCCCTCGTGTCTCCTCGTGAGGAGTTTCCCCTGTATTTTGCTGTTGTTCATCCATCTGATGTGTCAAATAACTCCTTAAGTGTGTATAGTGGGTTCCCCTCCCTGTTTTTTCATTCAGAAGCCCAGTGCATTGGAGCATTATGAGGCTGGAAACATCCAACTTAAGCGGGCTGGGGAAAGGATTTAGGGCTTACAGGGTTTTGTCAGGCCGAATCCAGGCTTTCTGGACGAGGACTCGTCTTTATATAAATCTGACTTGCAGCCGATATCGGTCAGGGACATATTTACCCTTTACTGTCTTCAGGGGGAAAGTTCAGTTCAGGAGGATGTTGGCTTTCTCTGGGCAGGGTAAATGGAGGGGAACTGTGACGTGCAGCGTTCATCAGACTCACTGAAACTTGGAAGCAGCGTAGGAAAGCTAAGGAACGGGTTACTGAGCATTTGGCATGTTTAAGTAAGGAAGCTGAAATGAAGAAGTACCTTAAAAGTACTATTTTAAGCTACATATAGGTCTGTCTAGTATCTGTAGGCCCTGGTACTACTTGATATTTGTGTAAACTACATACTTTTATATCCCTAGCTAGAAAAATAATTTTGCATGTACTTTATATCTGGATAAACTGGTGTAGACAGCCTTCCATTAGCAATAATCAATTCAGTTTTTTCTGCGATGACTTAGTATTTTGGATAACTTTTCTGTATGCTGATGTTATTTCACAGCCTTTTGTATTTGGAGATCTGGACTGGAACATGAACCATTGGCAAAAATGTTATTTGAACTTTAAATAGTAGAGATACAGCTGTAAAATAATGCTTGTTGAGGTACTGCATGAAGTGTTGACATGAGATAGTTGCAAATATGCCAGTGTATCCAAACTTGACAAATTACTATTGTTCAGTTTATGTGAATAAATAGGTTTTCTGGGAAGTCATGCTTAAAACTGTGAACATTTGAAAACAAATTTGAGTCAGTCTACTGGAGGTCTGGGGCATTGGTAGTCCTGAAAGGGACTTAGTGAGGTTATAGACTCACATTTTACAAGTTTTCTCTACCCACTATAGTCTAATTAGTATGACAAAAGACAGATTAGGGCTATTCTTAAACAAAGAACAAAAACTCAGGGATTAAGAGACTTGCCTAGGGTCACACAGGTGGTCTCTGCTTGAATTGGGAGCAGAGCCTCCAGCTGTGAGTCCCAGCTTTGTGTCTTGGTCACAGAGTGGGTCACGACTAGGTGCTGGTGAATGATTTCTCTATTGTGATCATAGAGAAGCTGCAAAGAGGTCTTCTGAGTTCATTAAGGTTTAATTGGTGTGAAAATTATTGAGAGGATTGGCTCCTGTTGATGCAAAAGCTTTTCCATCTCTAGGTCTGGTTTCTAGAAGCACTTCTTGCTCACAAATCAGCTCTATTAATGTCTGTACAAACAGGCTTTTAAGAAAAACCGTCATTTAATAAGCAAAATATGTACTGACTTCTGTCGCTGTCACTGAATTTTTCAGTTGTTACTTGTCTAAATCATGCTTCATGACCAAGGATTTTATTTGTCTTGTGAGTTTTTCTCTGTTGTGAGTTTGGAGGTTTTTGTTGTTTACTTTTAATCTGTTGAGTTTTGTTTACACTCTTGAGAAAAAGTCATCTCACTAAGGGAGAGGGAGAAGATTTTGTGTTTGAGTCTTCTTGGTGTTGTGGGTTTTTTCCTTTGCGTGTTTTTACTCTGCGGTTGAGTTCAAACCAGGATTGAGAGGATTTATAGCAAAATACAGGATTTTCTGTTTGTCTTGGCAGGTTTGTTTTCTTTCTGCTGGTGCTTTCTCTGTTCTATTTGTTTTGGGAACGACAGCACTGTGTACTATGAGGAAGAGCAAGGATATGCCTCCAGCACACAGCTAATGAGTGAGGCAACGCTGGCCCTTGCCGATGTCCACATGGGGCGGGTGCAGAAGCAGGGCTTATGGCTTTGGTAAGAGGCTGATGTGTGCCTCGTAAAGGAAAGAGAGATGGAGGAAGGGAAACTTGAGAAAAGAGGAGCCACAACAGAAAATTTCGTGTGAATACCGGGTAAAAGGGAAGTTGAAGCCCTACAGACACCAGTGTTTTTTCAAAGTTTATTCTTAAAAAATCAAGAACTATTCAGATGTGATGCTAACAAAGAAACAGGAAGAGGGAAAGCCTTTATTTCCCCAATTATTACTTCTTCCTGGTTTTGCTTTTTTTCCTTGTAGTCCTTGGTCATTTATTAAGGGCTGAAGATATACTCAGTAGATCAAGTGGGAAGCCAGGCTTAGTGTAGTATCATAAAGCAGAAGATGGTAAAGTTGGGGCTGCTTCTCTCGTCACCTCACCCTTTTCCTTTCAGTTTTGCTTCTCTGTGCTGCTTGCCCCACCCTCCTCTGATTGGGTGCTCACATATTGCTCAATGTCTTTTGGTGTCTGATGTACTCAGGCTTCTCTGTAATTCACTCCCAGTATGTATTTACTGGGTTATGCCTCTTCTATAACCCTAAATTATATTACTTACACACTAGCTGTGAACAACAAGAAGGACTGGCACGGATAAGATGAAAGGAGAGTCATGAGCTTGTCTGTTGTTTTTCTTGCATGGGAGCTGCCAGCATCGTTCTGTCTCTCTGAAGATGTTGAACAGTGGCTTGTTTAGACCACTGTTGCTGTGTAGTTGTGATCCATCAAGTAAATTAGCTATTGAGCTAATTGGAAAGGTGAAAACAGCCAAATGTGTGTAAGTTGAGGGAATATCAGTGTAAAAATTCAGTGAATGTGTGTAGCTAAAGGAACTGCAAAAGACTCAAGGTGAGGTCTTCTTCAGAGGGCTCTAAGTGTTTTGAAGTAGAAAAATCTGAATGAACACTCTTACTAGATTATTCCTTCTTTTCACACATAACTTGACCAGAGCTCTGTTTACAAGAAACCACACCTAACCCTACAAAAAGGATGTTGGAAAATGGCTTTTTGTTAGTTTAAAACCATTTCATGTGTTCCATCATGTTATCAAAACATGTTTTGCTTTAAACATTGCTTTTGTAAACAATGGCTATATTATGCTGCTGCTGAATTGGACTGATTGTGTTTGCTTACCACATCCCTCAGATGCTCGGAAAGAGCGAAGCACTTCTCTCATGGTTTGCTTTCATTTGTGGCTGACTTGGATCTTATTATCTATCCCAAGCATTTTTGTAGGTGGTGGTCTGTAATGCAGACTGGTTAGAGGGTGATCACACAAGACACTGTTTTGTCACACATAGTCGGAGGTGGTGGGGAAGTCATCTCATTTCTTACAGCAACCTTTTTGCTGTAACACTTGTAGACTTTGATAGTGCAGTCTTGCACTCAGTAAAAGAGCAGAAATCTAACTTTGAGTCGTCTGCAGCTCCTAACTAAAGTGTAGTGACTGGTGTTGTTAAAAAGAAAAAAAACAACTAAAAATCCTGATCAGATTAGCTTTTTACTTCTATACTGAAGATTACATTTTCTGAAGATCACAGGCCTGACTCTTCTCCTGAGCCAGGAGTTTTCAGGATAATGACTTGTTTAACATATTTAGTAGGCTTGTGAATGAATGAGTGTTTTCATGCCACAGGGTCTGCAAAGTATGGAAAACTGTGATTTTGAAAGCTATGGGAGTAAGTAGTTGTGTATTCTTTTCATAGCATCTAGTTGCAGAAGGCTTGCTTTTTTTGATACAGTGTATTGTCTAGGGTGTCTAAAATCCTGGCAAACAAAGCAGTTTGTAATTTAGGATTAATAACTTCATGTTAGTAGTACAAATTATACTCCTTGCTGTTCCAGAAGACTGCAATGTCTCTTGTCAGTAGGGAGCTAGCTCTGATTTCCCCAAAGCACGGCCCTTATGAGAAGTACATGGTGATCTATTGTAATGCTCCCATCTGAGGAGTCTGTTGCATAAACAGAGAAAAGGTTATTCCATCTGCCTCTGAAAGAAATCTCTACTGAAAATGCTAATGCAATATCTCTCAAGCAATGGCAAGGTGATACCGACTGCACTTCTGATTTCAAACTACAGAAAATCCTGAAGTATCAGCACTGAGGTACAATATTTGCATGTTAAATATGTAAAAGGCATTCCTGTAGGAAAAGAGGGTTTCCTGTTCAGAAAAGGAAAGCGGATTAGACAGGTTAGATCATTAGTTAGTTAACTATGTTTAAGTACCTCTCTTTAATTTAAAAATACAGAAATTTAACCACTCTGCATACACTTAATTTTGTTATAATCTCTCAGCATAAGCATGCATATTATCATCTTAAATGAGAATCTTTTCTGTTATTATAAATAGAATTCCTGTTGAGGTGCTCAGACTGGCTACAGATTATTGGAAAACTAAGTGCTCAGCTGAGGAGAAAGATTATCTTCTATGGTGCCTTGCACTGTATTGGTCACACTAGTTTATAGGGACAGGTGGGCATGTGCATTTTATATGAAAATACAATCTGCTCTCTTGGCAGTCCTCTAATGAAAATATTGTCCCAAGTGCAACAGCCTGGTTTCTTGAGGAGTTATCTTGTGTCTGCTCTTTTTTCTGTCATCAGAAGGACTCCATCCCTTTTCTCCCTCTCAGCCTTCGATTTGCAGTGCCCGCCCCAGCTCCTGCATCTGCTAAACCATTCCTGACAGCTCTGCAGCACTTGGCATCTTTCCTTGATCCCTAATTACCGTTTGGTCAAAAAGAAGTATGGTGCAGTGGCCAGTTTGGTGTTGCTTACCTTGCTCAGGGGACTAGGCAGTAAATGAGCAGCTGAGCTCAGAGCAGCTCTCTGCTACCAGGGAGTTTGGGCTTGTCCCTTCTACTATCCAACAGCTTTGATGAAACTCAGTGGTACATACTTTGTGTGAGACCTACCCTGAGCCTCAGCACTTGTCTGAAAGTGGTCCATGGGCAGGGTGCTTTTGGAGTAGGGTAGAGAAGGGGTTCAGGGAAAGCAAGGAGCTGAGTAAATGTCTGAGCTAAAGCAGGAGCTCTTCCTGTACTTTTACTTTCTTGTAGCCATGATCATTCATTGCTGTAGTGCTTCCTGATTGCATTTTAGATGTGGACTATAAAGCTTTTCTTATTGCTTTCAAAGGGCTTGATACTCATGGATAGCATGAGTATTTAATATTATGGAAAATAACATCTGTCAAGTTTTTCTGTGGTAACAGCAGTAGGAGATTCCTGTATGCCTCCAGAGTTAGAGCAGTGATCTAAATGTCACTTTCATTTTTAATCAGGGGTTTTATGTTCCTTCATCACTTATCAGTCTCTGTTTTCCTACAAGACGCTATGGATAAAAGGACCAGAATTTCAAGCGTATATTTTCAGTAGATGTTACTTTGAGGTCATTGACCCTCTACATACAGTGAACTTCAGGTTCTTCTGTCTGTTGAAATTTCAATAATTAAAACTTTTTCTCTACTGGCTCATATTTTTATGAGTTAATGTAATATGCTTTTCATAACCAAAGAATTTACAACATTAAAAGATGAATGTCGGAGTTGAGTTCTCATATACTTGTGGTAGTTGAAATACTTGGATGGCACTGGACCTGTTTTTACTCTTGGAACTTGAGACTGTGATGGAAATAAGATAGATTCCAATTGTCTGCCTAAATTTTGCCTGTAAATGCTGAGAGTTCATGCCATTCATTTTCCGCCCATTCAGTACATCACTGTTTGTTAAAGTTTCCTACAACTGTAAGAATTTATGCTGATTTAACGTGTACTTTCCTTACAAGTCTACAAACTGTAGGTTCCTGAAACAGCTTTTATGGAGCTTTGATCTCAGTCATTAACTTCTTCCAGCTTCCAGGTGCATAATCTTCCTGTAATAGGACAAGTATTAATTTTTTTCTCATTAGAATATATGTAACATGAAAAATGTAACAGAAACATTTGAAAGTAAGCACAGACCAGTTGTGGGGTTTTTTTTGTGTAAGCTGAATCTCCAACAAGGTGTGAATCAGGTGTAAAAGAGAGAATGAGATTGCAACAAATTCATTTGTTCTCTTTAGCCACTTCCCCAGTATTACCTCCTTCTGCTTTCACTAAACTGTTTTCTGTAGGATGTGCTTAACTCTTCCACTCCCACATCAAGAAACAAACAAGCCGGATTTTTCCCATTCTTCTGCTTTTCTTCCTCCCTACAATCTTCAGTGGAATACCTAATCTTTGACCATCTTCCCTTATCTGTGCTAGAAGTCAAGTTCCCCCTCTGCAGCATTTCAAACCTCTGCTTTTCCTTTTTTCCCAAGAGACTAAATGGCTCATCCATTCCTTTTTCATCTTGTCTTTTGACTCTTAAATTTGTCTTGTGAGATTGTCAAAGACAAGTGGATCACAAGAGCAACATGCTTTGCTTTTGCAGTTTCTGCAGTAGTCTCTCTGGTGCTATGGAAGGTGTAGCATTGTCTTAAATGTGAAGCATGCAACCATTTTAATCATATGATCTACAGAGAGAGGGTTTCAAAGCAGCATACTTTGATTTGTGGTATTTCACTTGCGCACCTCGACGTGTGTTTGTCTCCAGTGTGGGGAATTTTTATGCATCTCTTGTGAAGTGCTAAGCAGAGATAGCTGTTTGGGGTTTTTTTCCCCCCTTTTTTAAAATGCTTTTTGACAAAAAAATTAGAGCTTGAAGTAATTAATCTAGAATTAGGCAAGCTGCCAGTGCAGAGAGAATGAAACAAAGTTTAGATTAAATTTAAGTAAACTTGAAAGAAACAGACATTATTTGTTTGAGGAGACCTAAACAGATATTGTATAAGCTGGTTTGCAGCTGTATGTGGTAGACTTAAAACTTTATGTCAAGCACCTCATCTACTGCCGTGTCATGGGTGTGAATGCAGAGAACCTGTTATTGTACCATTCTTCATGACAAGTAGTCATTGCTTTTAGCTTTGTCAAGTTTGGATTTAAAAAAAGAGAGAAATGAAGTATATTTCCACATATTGCTTTGTGGTTGATTGAAGGTTTTCACATCTGTTGGTTTGTGACCTGCAGATTTACCCTGAACATTGCAAAGGAGCCCAAAACATGGAGCTGAGTTTGGCTTCTGTTCTGTTTTGAAAAATCCTGTGTGATTAACACTCAAGTGGGTTTTTTTACAGTATCTGAAAAAGGATGCAAAGTATGCATAGTATTTTTGTGGGGATGTTTTGTGTGTGTATTTTTATCTATTTAATCTGGTGCTCCTTAAGTTTCATTTGGGGGTTTAAATAATTGTATTTTTTAGAAGTTTGTCTTCAGCTTTGTAATTGCATACAGAGATTATATGGCTGTGTTCCATGGCAGATACCTGCTGAGATAAAGCTAAAGCAGCAAGTGGTGCAGAGAGTAGGCTTGAACTTCTTTAATAATTCATAATTTTGACAAATTATAAATTTTGACAATGGAAAGCTTAAAGACCATTGAGCACTAGATGCAGTTATTTTTTCTCTTTTGTGTGGCTATTTTCTGTTAACATCCTCAAAGCTGTAAATATCCTACGTTTCTCACTACTTCCCACGCTTGCAGAACCCAAATTAAGAGTGGAAGTAGGAATCTGTGAGCAGAAACAATGGTCTGGGAAAGCTTTTAGGTACATGCAGGGCCTCAGGAGCTGTGCTTCCATGCCCCAGGATTTGCAGTAGTCTCCTGTTACGTGACAGTGCTCTCCTCTTGCTGCACGTCTTCTCTGGAGTCTTTAGGAAAACAGATGCACACCCTGCTTCCATCCCAAATGTTGTTTCTGTGTATCCTCTCAGGAGAAAACATGTTCAAGGGTCTGGGCCAACTCACACCTAGTTGTAGGTGTTTAGAAGCAATCACTCTCCTGATCTAACTTCCTACAACTCACTGTGATTGCTGACTTTTGTTAAACCAGCAGCAGTCATTTCTTGGACATCACAAACATTAATTCCCACCAGAGTGCCCCACTCGAGTACTTCACCTGCAACCAAGGATGTTCTTGCAACTGTGGTAGGTGTGCAATAGCCTAGGAAGATGACAGAAGTTAATTCTCTTAGTAGGAGCCATGCATGCATGAAGCCCTGCTTGTTTCTTGTTAGGCAGCATGCCAGCCCTGTTGTGTTACATCCAGTGCTTTGTCTGGAGGCCCTAATGCTTCTCTGAGGGGCAGTAGACAGAACTGTTCTCCCCTTGGCACACACTGCATTGGGATTTACAGTATTTCAGTTAATATTCTTAGAGTTTATACTTTCCAAGAATATGTGGTGAACTGTCAGGAGGTGGGTGAGCGCAGGATTTTTTTGGTTTTATTTATTTGCTGGAAGCAATAGTTACTGAATGAAAGCTCTTGGACAGTAGGCTCTGCTCTTTTGTATGCTTATCTACTTGGTTACTCTGGACTACTATCAAAGATGTAGTCTAGATGTTCTGGAGTATCCAAAAATCCCTTTGCAGTGGCTTATATAGGCTTTGTGCTGTCGCCTTTTCGTATTCATAAGTAATCTGGTATTTAAATGAGACCTGCCACAACAAAATGGTGTCCTTCTGACCTTGTCCTCTATCCAAAACTTTCTATCCTTTTATTATCAGTGCTTTTTTGTTTTTTCCCTCTGCAGTACCTGGATCCTTCTTTATGTTCCTGGGGAGTTGCTGCTATTTATTCCTTTTTGCAAAGAAACTAGAGGGTGTAGATTTAGCTACAATCAAGCTTTGTCTCAGGATGTTTCAGTCTAAGGTTTAAATGTATAATATTTTGTTTTACAAAAAACCAGCAGCAAAGCCTCCAGCGTCAAAAGATGGCAGCATTTGTTATCAACCAACTTGATAAGCTACATATGAACAGATTCCCTAAGTCACCATGAGAAGTCTTTAAACCTTTGTTTATTCTATAAATATTTTTATAATTTAAAATATACTAAATATTTATTAGCATTTACAAGTCCAGTTTTTTGAAGACAGGAGTTCCCCATCACTACTCTCCCACAGCTAATATATTTGTTTTTTAATGACATGTTTTTCAATACAAAACTTCCTTAGAGGGCTGAGTCCAGAAGCTTGGCTTATTAGTATCTTGATAGGAATTCATGTAGATTACATTACTGACTGCTCTGTTGTCAGTGTACTTACTGCTGGCTGAAAATTAGCTCTTATCATAGGTAGCTCCATATTTAACCTCAAGTGGCAAATACCAGTCAAACCTGACCAACATTGCAAACTTAGAACTTCATTTAGGGAATTCAGTGACATAATGCATGAGAGGAGGTCAGCTTGATGGGCAGTTTGATTTCTTCTATTACTCAGTAAACTTGGTGACAGCAAAATCCTCCTCTCAGAAAACAGAGTGCCTAATACTTTGTAAGGAGATTTACAAGAAGATCCTTATCCACAGAGTTTTGCAAGGAGATTTTATCCTCACGTTTGGGGAAACACTTGTTGCAAGCTGGGCCAGTAAGTAAGCAAGGAAACAAGTGATTTTGAAAGAGTCTGAAGCCAAACATGAAGGTGCCTGATTAGCAAAGGTCCGTCCTGGCTGCTGATCACTCTCACCTGCTGCATGAGGGTTCAGGTCTGCAGGTCACAGCAGCTGTGTCTGGAATTTTTGTTCTCCACGAACTGGCACCTTTGCTCTCCTGCCATCAAATCTCACAGCTGTGTGGAATGGATAAGTAAAGACTATTGCTTATTTTCATCTGTCTGGTGTAGAAGTAAATGGTTTAGTAGTAATGTCCTGAGCCATAAGACAGTCAGCTTTAAATGACCTTTATATTCAAGGCAGGTATTGACTGACAGTCACAAACTGCAAATTAGTGTTCTTTTTATCAAAAAGAATTGATAAATTGTTAATTACTTTGAAAAATACTGTTATGAAAATGTATGTTGGTTGGGTGGGATTTTTGCTTGCTTTGGTTTTTACTTTAAATATACTGACAGTTTCTGGTATTACCTGCAGAACACCTGATCTTGTGCAGGGTAAGACAGCTCTGTGTTTGTCAACACCAGCTGATTATCCTGTTTGTGGCTCCTCTCTCTTGCAAGTGTCCTAGTAGTATCAGCTGCAGAACTACTGGAGTTATTCCTAACACAAAAAGCATTTTCACATGTGCAGATACTTGAGTGTAATGTTACTATGAGCTTGATCTGGCCAGAAGGAGAGGATAAATACCTCTCCTTCAAATGTAAATGCAATTAATTAGTGGTGTGGACATTAGCTAGCTCCATGCAGATGCTTCTGACTTTCCATGCCTTTCTCTCAATTTTGTTCTTTGCTATTCCCTGATGGGCCAGAGAGAGCACAGCTCACTGACTGATGCGAGTAAGAGCTCTCTTTGTCTTTCAAGAAGAAACCAGTCTTTCTTTTGGCTCTGTCTGATAGCTTAAAGGCAATATTGGAAGCAATTTATGCACAGCACTTCCATGCTACTGAGCAATAAAGCTGTTACTGTTATGATAAAGCAGAATTTTTGGTAAAGAATTGAATGAAGTCCAGTAATATGAGTAACCAGCTCAAGAAAGTGTGTAGAAGTAATTCTAGGATTTAAAATCCATCAAAATGCAAATAGAATGAGCAGTGTCGATAGTGATTAAATAGCCAAAGAAAATCAAGTTACATTAGGGAGTTTTGAGCAATTATGGTAAATTGAAAGTGAGTAGTGCTTCTTGGGGAATAGGGCTTTTCAGGGACAGCAGACCAGATGCATTGCTGGAGCTGAATGCTAACTTCATATTTAGAAAAATTCTTTAGTTATTTGGGCTGATACATCTCTTAATACACTGTAGTTGGTGCGGACATAAGCATGAGACTGAAGTGAAGACTTGGCCGCACTTCCTGCTGCATGCTGACCTAGTGTAACTCTTGGTTTTGAAGTCATTTAAAAAGTGCAGGCACCCTTGCTAAGAAGATCGCTAGGAGACCTTTGGTATAACTTTCAAAAATATTTTATAGATGCAGTGGTAAGGAGCCATCTGTAGGATTTTGTGGGTTCTAGAAGCTAGCTGCCTTTGTAGCTATGTTTTTGAATTGTGGAAGTGGTAGCACAGAATTTACTGTTCCCACAATACATGGCAGAAATCTTACCAGTTGTCATAGCTAAATTCATTGCTAAATGTAACTCACTACTCAAGAAGTATCTTGCATTGCTTATGCTAATTTCTGCTGTAGACTGTTTGTATTTATGCATGTACTCTCTGCATGGAGGCTGAAAAGACCTTGGCTAAATAAAAGCTGCTTTATTATTGTGATAAGAGAGTATTTTCCAGGCAGCAAGCCTCTGGCTGCTCTAAATTACTTGTTCTAGTGAAAGAATCATGTTCATATTGTTTAAACCATAAAACAAATCATAGCAATAGCTGGTAACAAGTAACAGAAACATTCTGAAATGTTAATTCATTTTGCCTGTCCCTGGTGACAATGCTTCTCTGAATCCTGTACCAGTGGGCATGGCGATCATGAGTATAGGAAATGCGGTCATAAAACAGAGCATCCCCCTTAGTACCAGTGTCTCTTCCCTGGCTGCATTTTCTTCCTCCTATTTTCTCCCACGCCACATTTCTCACACATACGCACTACCTGCAGTGCCTTTGAAGGCATCATCTTGTGATCACTTGAAGTCACAAGGCAAATCTCTAGTGCTCCTGCTGAGCACAGGGTGTGTGAGGAGTTTTGGGCTCTGGCTCATGTGCTTTAAAGCACTAGTGGCCCTGACAGCATTTCTTTCCCCTCCCATGACTGTGTGTGACCCAGGACAGTGAGACGCCACTCACTGCCATTCCCCCTTCACCCCTGCAATGCCCTGCTATTTGTGGTCACACAAACTTTTAGTGTAGCAGCTACCAAATTCATCGGTAGCTCAAGCATGGCCCCACGTGTCTGTGAAGGCGAGTGCTCACTTTGGCTACATTTGTCTGCCATAGGGGAGTGGGTAGATGGTTAAGAGGGGTAACTTTTTACACCCTTGCCGCAAGAGTTGTCCGCTACAGGCTGCACCTCTGAGACAAGAATCGTGTCAGACCTGGCTGATGGTGCAGCCATGCTGCAGACCAGCCTCAGGCAGTGCTGCTGATGAGGCATATGGTGTGGCAATGGCACAAAGGCCTGTGGAGCCACATTTCCTGCAGTGCCTTCTATAAAATGTTGCTTTCTGAATCCCCTGGCAGTGCGCTGGGAGCGGGGAAAGCTGTGTCCTATTCCTGGATATCTGAAGTTGAAATACATCAGTCTAGCACCATATGAAGATAAAACAATTCTAAGCTCATATGGCTCAAATTTCTGCAAGGACCATTCATGGTGGCAATTGAGTATGTTATTCCTGGATTCCCATAGCCTTTTAGAAGGGACCTGGCAGCATCTTCCTGCATTGGCTTTTGGCTACATGATGCTGTCAATTCAGTCATCCTGAGTCATTTTTCTAAAACAACTCCTGGCTGTTAAGGGAGGAGAGCACCTAGTGAATGCCTGGGAAATAAGAAATATCTCAGTGTGGGAAGGTCACAAAATTAAGGCCTTTAGAGAATAATGAAGAAACGCTAAGGTCTTTGTGTTCTGTTGCTGCCCTGTAACAGAAGCCAATGAGTATTTGCTCAAAGAAATTTATTCATTGTCCCGCTTGTATCAGTAAATAGTGTTTCTGTAGGCTTCTTGTGAGTGATTAAGGTGTGCATTTGCACATGGAAATTATGTAACCATAAACCTAAGTTACATTTTCAATAAAATGCCATTTTCTGAACAACTAAGCGCTGAAGTGATGTCAGTGGTGCTTGCCTTTGCAGACAGGGCAGTGCCTGTGTGGAGTTTCTGTTGAATTTCAGTACTGGTAACTTCTGGAAATATGACTGTGTTGTGTTGTATACATATGTGTATATATATATGTTTATTTGTTTATTTATTTATTTATTTGTACTCTTTTAATTAAAAGCTGAGAAAAGTTAAGGCTGTGCATCTGGTGAAGGGATGCAATTGCACCTTTATCGCTCCTTCTTCCCACCCTTAAGGAACGTCAGCCAAAATGTGAATGTTACTTTGAAATTTGTGGAAAGGCTGGAATAACCAAAGTATGACTCCTGCTAGGAGCCATGGTGGGCGTGGATGGAAATAAGCATAGCACTTCAGTAACAAGATCAGTTCTTGTCCTTTGCTATACTTCTATATTAGTTGGAGTTGAATTTCCTCCTCTGCAAGAAGCATATCTAGCTATGGTTGGAACATAGAGGAGTAGGAAGATGTGATTGGGGGGAGGGAGTTTATTCCAAGCTTGAAGGCAAATGTCTTGTCTTTTAGCATGCCTCTTGCAAGGTCTTGGGAGATCATAACACCTCTTTGCATCAGAATAGAGAGATTTTGTTTTTTCCTATTACGCAGTGAGTTGGAAGATGTTTGAACACTTCATAGCAGCCCTGAAAATAAGCCTGAAACTAAAAGCAAACCAGCTCCTTAACATATTTTTCTTTCAGAGATGAGATACTCTGAGAGGTTTCCTTGAAGCAGCTTAAAAAATGCTCCAAAGCTTTCTGAAGCTGACATTTCTATCAGTTCACACTCCAAGAGGAATGCTTCCAACAAGTGACATTTTACCTCAGTTACATTTGTTATATAGCTAATGATGTCCCTGTGTCTGCAGGATTGTTTCCTGTGATAAAACTTCTGCCTCTTTCATTCTTGTGACATAGCTGAGATGAAAGATAAGAGACAACAATGTGAGGAAGAGTATCTAGGAAAGTGTAACCAACACCTAGGGTCATAAAGGAAAAAGTGTCTTTGTTGCCAAGGGTGATGCTAGGTGTCTAAATCAAAACTAAGACAACTTAGTCTGAAAGTCAAACATGCAATTTCTGCTTGTCCCCTAAGTGGACAGAGTTATTAAGTGCTTTTGAATCCAGCCTAATAAGGGCTGTATTGTGTATTTTGGAGGCAGTATTTCGTAGAGAGTGATCCCACATACTTCAAATGGTGTGCTTCATTTTGCAGGGACCCCAAAACGTTGGGAGGTCCAGTGGGTAAACTGCTTAGTTGGGCCAGCTGACAGTGTGTTGCACCTGTACATCTCTGGGCAAGCTGCAGCAGCATGAAATTCATTGTACACCTGTCTACCTCTCTTTACAAGCAGGTTTGCTGCACTCCTTCATTAGGCTGATTTTTGGAAACCCTGAGGTAGCCAAGATAAAGCTCTGCACTGCAGTCAGACAGACGGGCTTGTTCACTTTGTTCAACTCTCCTGGCACTGTAGTACTGAGAGGTTGAATCGTTTGAAATTCTGAGGCCATAGTGGAAACTCCATGTGCCTAAGCAAGTGCTGCTTCTGAGCTCTTTGCATTGCGGTAAACTGCAGCTTTCACTGTCTTGGTCATGTTTTATCCTTCCCTGGCAATATCTTTCTAGAAGTGCATCAGTCTTCTCAAAAAAACAGGAACTTAATACTAAGAAGCAAATCTAAATAATTTTTTTTCCTTTTATAGCTGAGCTGTAGACCGATATGGCAATATATTTTAAAATCCTCAAAAGAGCAGCTGTTTTACACCACTTATGTTTCTGAATCATGGGCAGTTTGTGTTGATTGCAGTGCTTAAGGCACTAACTTTTGCCGATGCATCTATCTAGAGTATAATGCTGTTGCATCCTGAGGTTAAACATATAAATCATAAGCAGCATTTATTTGGCTTAAAAAAAAATCAATAAGCAAAAAGGCAGGCTGCCTTGGGATTTTTACCCCATCCCATGCCCCAAACAAGAAACCATGTTTCAAAAATATTTGAAGTGAAAACAGTACTAATTTAACAGAAGCTGGTAGCCACATCTAAACATCAGAAGCAGTAGAGGAGAAAAGTGCTAGGGAGAAAACTTGTAATTACAGGCCAGGGATGGGGCCCACAATGGCAATGTCATGTTCTGTGAGTTTTTTTCCCATTATGTAGAAGAGTTAATAAGCAAGAATTGATTCCTTGATGGTACAAAGCATCTCGTTAGATGACTGGTCTAGCAAATATTTGAAAGTCTTTTTTGCATCACGATTGACTATTAACTTATGTGTAGAAAGCCTTTGCTTTGTAGTATAAAGATCCTGTAAAACTGTTCATGTGCCATCTGATGAGTGAATTTGGACAAGTACGGTTGCTGTTCATTTAATCTACCTGACAGTGGGCATTAGAACAGTGAAAAGGATAGAAGCAGTAATATTTAACTTGCATGAGCCTCTGAGACAGAAGAGATCAGGACATCTTTTATTTCATCTGAGAATGTAAAGACAGGATGAAAATCACAAGCATTTCCATGTTGGCTTTTACCTCAAACTGCAGGAGTTTCTCAGATGAAACAGTCTACTACAGTCTAATAACTACACAGTCTAATAACTGCATTATAACCTAAGGGACCTGTGTATGAAAGAGCCATTATCTTCCTGGTGCTGTGAAGTTTAATTGATTTTTTGAACGTTATTTAGGGATCTTTTTGATTAAGTCCCACATGTGATAAAATACTATCTTTTTTTTTTTTGCCTTATTTTTGCTTGGAAAACCTGTTCATTATTTTGAGTCTTCAAACATCTGATTTGGATCACAGATTTGTTTGGTGCTGAGAGAAGAAATGAGGCTACAAATTAAGGAGTATTTTAACCAGAATTACTTCCAAAAAGATTTCCTAAAGTTTTAAATACAACTATGTTCTTCTGCCCCCAACAGAGGATAATTAAGAACATTTTAATATTTCTTGTCCAAGGAAATACATTTATGAATTAATGTGTGGAAAATTGTTTACTTAAGATATGAGGAGCCAAAGACAAAGTTAAATCTAAAGTACTGTTAGTATTTTTAAGTTAAACAAACATACTCTGCAAGCTTATTTTACTTTTCATTTTTTAAATATTTTTTTATCTTTTCCTTGTTGAAAACACGTTAACTGGAGAAAATAACACAGTAAAATTTTAAGCAAAAACAATTCACAGGATTTGCTTTAAAAATAATTTGACTTCTGAAGCATGCGGTGGAGTTTGAGGCAGAAACATGGGAGCAGGCAGTGCAAGTATGCATAACTAATGTGAAATGAAGCTGTTCTTTAGGATTGACCTCCTTGACTTTGAAGCCAACATTGTTCTCTTCCAAATGGTAATTTCTTCCTCCTTTTAGGTGGAAGGAACCGGAACCTTTTCCATTAACTTTGCAAAGGCTTCTGTGTACAAACAGAGGGTGGGTATTTAATGGAGAGGGATTGGGGCAAGAAAGAAGTAAAAAAAACCTAAAACATGTCTGAACAAAAAGGGGTCATCTATACATTGAGATAGCATCTCATTATGCCTCTTGTTGCCCATAAAGAGTCACAGGTGCATAATACAGTTGTAGACCCTTTACTGTAGGTATCTGCAGGTAAGTGACAAATGCCAACTCTGTAACAAAGCAGCCCTTCAGAAGGAAGTCTGCAATGCACACTCAAGCCCTGCAGATTTAAAAGTCTAGTGTGCATCTGGAAAAAGCTCTTTTTAATTGTTACACAGGTTAATGACAGTAGAAATGTCAGAGCTGAGAGAGGGGAAGCAATGTGTAGTGGGGTAAACTGCAGGAAGTATGGTGTGCTCTGTTAAGATTTTGCTCATGCTTGTGACCAGAAGCTTAAATTTACTGTGTAAGCTGGAGTCAGGAAGGACACTTTGCTCATTGAGTTTCAGTAATTCAGTGTCCAAGGAAGAGATTCAGTAAGGGAAGTGATATGAGCACAGCAACCAACAAGTACAGCAGCTCTCTGTTCAGCATCCTCCCTGAACTGATAAACTGGGCATGAAGGTTTTGGAGAAGCCTGAGGGCAGGAAGATGTACTAGTCAGGCAGTATACAAAATAGATTTGAACAATGGAATTTGCTGCTGGCATGAAAGGAGATGAGGCTATAGGAGATAAGGAGGTGGAGAGATTTTAACTATGCCTGAAGAATTCGGGTCAGGAGGGAAGAAAGCAAAAAATAGTATGTGACGGGAAGAGAGAAGTGTGGAGGGGGGGGAGAAATTAAGGAAGTAGGTTAAATGTAGCAGTTTCACAGGGATTTCTGTAAAAACTTTTAATTTCATTTTCTGCCTTCCAGTGGTACACCTGTTGGCCTAGCTGTTGACTCAGAAAAACAAGTTAGGTGCATATAGGAAGGGGAATATGCATAAATTCTGTCTAATTGTCTGTGGAGTGGGCTCACTTCATTAGCCCAGAGAACTGCATCCCTTCAGCTCTTCCAGTAACTTACCAAGCATCAAGGGTTGTCAGGAGGAATATTGACTCCTGTTTTACCCCAGTGTTGGGTGGGGAGGCTCTGCTAACATCTGCTTTGGAACAAGTCAACTACCTCGCATATCTTACTTGTAGCCAATTATTTAATTCTGTACAAATTTGCCTAACAATTTTTTTTTTCTCTTCCAGTTACTATTTCTTCTACTGCCGAAAAAGGTAATTTTTTAAAGTTTTTATGAAAATGCAAATAGCTGCTTTGCATACAAATCCTAAGGGACATAGAGTTTAAATGTACTCTTTTATATGTGAGCTCTGTGTAGTGAGTAGAATAGTGCTAAGAAACAAGGTAAATATTGTACAGTTGAGTCTGTTTTGTTTCTAATATCACAAACTTGGGATGATGACAAGACCTGTGACTAATGCAAGTAATGCAACTATGATTTAAGTTTGTATTTATTTTTAAATCCATACCTACTAAGAACAGAAAAAGGAGAGGAGAGAAGGAACTGCAGCACATCCATAATTGCATTTTCTGTTTAGGCCTGTAACCTGAAGGACTTCTGGAAGAGCATGAATTGTTGTACTGCTTAATATTTTCCAAACAGTTTACAAAGCTCCTCAGAACTCCATTCTTAAGGAGTAGTTAGAATTGTGCAAAACACTACCATTTCAAAAGTGACTACACATTATGATTTTAAGTTTCCAGGTCAAGTGTTTAAAGTTTTGTTTTGAGAAATTTTAATCTTCATGTTGGCTTTAGAAAGTATATGCCACAGTGGGTAGTAGTGTGCAGTGATACAGATACAAACTAACCAAGAAAAGTTCCAGCATAATGTTTCTAGGATATTTGTTTGGGAGTTCATTCCAGTTTATAGGTGAACATGAGTGGTAGATTAAGCACAGATTTGCACTTTTACTATCCACAGAGTGCTGATTCGGACTGGTAAAAGCCCTCATCTCTGAAATATTTTACAGAAAAGCACAGAACTAGAACCTAATCTAGCAGTTTTCTTCCTGGTGAACATCTACCAGAACACTGTAAAAAGAAGGAATCTTGATGGAATTCGTTATATTTCAGTTTCTAATGGAGAGTTGAAAGAGCGGGAAAATCTTCAGAATAAACTGTAAGCCATTCAAGATGTGAGCTTGTGTTACACTGGACTTTTTCATTCCATTTTACAGCTGGGCTCTACCTTGACTTCCCAGAATTCTGCAAGTTGCTTCTGCACTTGCTGATGACCTGTAGATGAATAAGTTTTACTTTCTAGTTTCTTCTGAAAAGGCAAGATCCATGTATCAGCTAAGGAAGGTTGGCAGAGCAATGTTTGTGTTACATCGTCAGATCTCGATTTCAAATGCAGTGCCTATCTGACTGAAACAGGTTCTTCTAAATCTACCAGAGAAGGAAAACGCAAGATAATTAACGAGAGTGACAGCATCACTGGAACCAGTTTGGCTCTTAATAGTTGTCACCTACATGCTGCTTGCACCTCCCATTCTGAATCATGTCATAGGCATATCCTGCATGAATTAGTCAACCGTGAAAGTTGATTTTAAAATGATGTGTGACATCTTTTTTCATTTGAAAAGAAAGCTGGCATAAGCTTCCTAAAGTTCTTATAAGCCAGCTCATGATAGCCAGGAATCAACATCAGAAGAGTTGAAAGACCAAAGTACCAAAAACATTGGTATGTAAATCAATAATGTGCATCTTAGCAAGTGTATTTTGCTCCATATTTCAATGTAATAAGTACTACAGTAAAATGATTTTAATATTTTGTTTAAATTAGTGGTGATTTCTTCACCCTGTTAAGACTTGTTTTTTTCTTTGTAATTTTATATTCTTGTCTAGTTTTATATCCATTAGGATAGGGGAATAAAGTCAACTTTGAATCTCTGTTAACAGTGTAGTATACTACTGTTATATATTGTTGCCTCTCTGTAATCTGACTCTGTCTTGGAAGTAGTATTAAGAATGATTCAGAAAAGAATGTTAAGGGAAAATCTTAGGAGGGCTTAGCATATTTCAGGAGGATTCTGAGAGCATGTCTTAAGACATTGTCTTTGTGAGGCCATACATTTGCTATAGTATGCATCAGTGCCTTTACAGAGAACTGACTTCACTTAGTCGCAGCATGGCACCGAGAATTCTGGATTGCCTTAGTTCAGCCAGGACTTCCTTGTGACTCTGAGTCTGGCTAAACTGGAGTTTGAGGTTTTTGTTGTATTTTCCATCTAGCTTGTAATTATAAGAAAATGAGGTGACTAGGAATGAATCTGGTTTACATTTGTACTGGAAACAGATGCAAGATGCTTCAAGGAGTAATCTGTAGAGGAGCTACTGATATCCAAAGTGGTGGGTAGATGGACTGCTAAAGTCAAGCTGTTAAAAATGGTATTTTCCCTCCCTCTCATTTCCTGGGGAGCACTGACAGGACAGTTAGTTATGTATAATCACAGTAGGAATGGCAGCATGGGAGGTAGGAAAAGAAGCAAGAATTTATTCAGAGTGAAGCCATATGGACTGCCAATTACAGGGTCTTTCCCTGGGTGGTGCCCATCACTGGCTACTGAGTACTAGCCCTTGGCTTTTAATGATGGTGACAGATTGCAAGAGCTCAGTTACACGAAGAGCACCTTAATAGCTGCCTCTATCTCATAAATACTGGTAGCACTGGCACAGATCTGTACTCTTGACACAGCTGGCCATGGTGTTATTCTCTGTGTTTTAGGGGCGTTTACAACCTGTGACAAAGCTTTGAGGTTCTGCTGTTTGACGCATTGTGTGTGCACTAAAAATAATCTTTCAAAAGAATCTGAATTCTGGCATGATTTTTATGGACAGAGTAGAACTGTTTACTGCGTAAGTTAGTTTTGCTGTGCCTTGCCCTCCTCTGTATCTCATTTCCTCCTTCCTTCTATTCAATTTCTCCCGCCCTCTTCTTCACCAAAGTTCTGATCTGTGCCACTGATTCCACTCCAGTTTTATGTCCTTTTCTCCTCTCTTCCAAACCATTTTCTCATACTTAAATTGCATAACCACATTGTATTTGAATGTAGAGTATGTTTTTAATAACAGACAACTTCTAATCATGCAGCGCCTACTACAGTAATACACAAGTTCTTTCCTATAAGGAGACAGATTTAGGATGGCTTTAGAAAACGGTTTTGTTTCTGGCATTTTCAGTCAGCTCCACAGCTGAAAATTTTCCAAGTCTGCCTCTAAGTTTGGAGGAATCAGAGGCAAAGATAAAAAGAATAATTCTCTGACGAAAGCTCAAATGCAGATTGTTTGTTTTCATTATGATATACAGTGAAAATCCTGAAAGATGATAAATTAAAGCCATGTCTTCTGTAACTGTGCACAAGCATTTCCTGAGCTGCTGGAGGTTCCCAAAGTTTTGAACCTTTTTTGCCATCCATGAAGTACATTGTACTGCTTCTTAAAGGTTCTTAAAGTTCTATCTGTAGAGAAAAGTAGGTCAAATTTTCTACTTAACTGCAACTAAGAAGATAATATAAATGAAGATAATATAAATATTTAATATGACTTCTCTAAGACTTGCTGTTCTGGCACAACTGATCTGTTTCCTCTTGACAAGTGATAAAAGAAACCATTAGAGGAAACAAGATTGGAAGGAGCTTCCTGGATCACAAGGTCTGGATTTCTGGTCTCTAAGATATCATGCAGACTCAGAAAATTTACTGAGCTCCCTCCTAAAGCCAGTTACATTTTGTTGCCATTGTGACTGCCAAAAGGACTTTTCCAGCTTGTGTTTCTGAGATGATTTGAAAGAAGATAGTAAGAAAATCTTTAACTCACATCTGGCATGGCTTGATGTGTACTTTCCAAACCCCTGTTTCAGGATTTTAACTGTCATTGATGATCAGTGCCTTCTGTAATGGCACAGTACTGTGTTGTTTCTATTAGAAGTAGAAATTAAATTGAATTACGTAGGTCAGTAAGTAATCAATTACTTTGTGATAATCTAGAACAGAATTACAGCCATCATCTTTATCCAAAAAGGTTAGTCACTTACATGCCAGAAGTGAGGCTGTGTTCAGTTCTGGGGTTTGGGGGTTTTGTGTTTGAGGGTTTTTTTGGTTTGTTTGTTTGTGGGGGAGGTGTGGTTTTGTTTTGTGGGGGCTTCTTTTGGTGATGTATTTTGTTTGTTTGGTTTTTGGGGGGTGGGTTTTGTCAATTCATTTTTCTCTTCAAAATCTGCTTTGGAAGGTTCAGCAAGGCCAAGTGCAAGGTCCAGCACATGAGTCAGGACAGTCCCAAGCAGAAGTACAGGCTGGGCAGAGAAAGGATTGAGAAGCAGCCCTGGGGAGAAAGGCATGGGGCTGTTGGTTGATGAGATGCCCCACGTGGCTCAGCAGCATGTGCTCACAGCCCAGAAAGCCAAAAGTTTCCTGGGCTGCATCCAAAGCAGTGTGGGCAGCGGGGCCAAGGAGGGGATTCTGCCCCTCTGCTCTGCTGAGACCCCACCTGCAGTGCTGCATCCAGATCTGGGCACCCAGCACAGGGATGGGTTAGAGCGAGTCCAGAGGAGGGACACCAGGATAATCAGAGGAGTGGAGCTCCTCTCCTATGAAGACAGCCTAAGGGAGCTGGGGCTTATTATCCTGGAGAAGAGAAGGCGCCAGGGAGACCTAACAGCACCTTCCGGTACCTGAAGGGGACTACAGGAGTCCTGGGGAAAGACATGTTGCAGGGACATGGACTGATAGGATGAGGGGAGAATGACTTCAAACTGAAAGAGGGCAGGTATAAATTAAGTTTAAGGAAGAAATCCTTTATTGTGGGAGTGGCTAGGCAGAAAAAGTTGTGGATGTTCCATCCCTGGAAGCATTCAAGGTCATTTTGTGAATCTATAATAAAAATATTATTTCCTTGAGGAAGAGCACTCCTTGGAGAGTGAGGGTGGGTGTTTATTTAATTTTTTTTAAGTGAACAGTTCTAGAGTGCTAAGTCTAGTTGTTTAGCCATCCTCAAAGATCAGGGGGTTTATTTATTTTTCTTTTCAGCTATATTCACCAAATTCTTCTTTGTATTTTGTTGCAGTTGTCTACCTTGTAGTTTTTCATCTGTCATTCGTCATGTTTGTATGGTCCTATGGGAAGACAATTTTCACATCTCCTGCAACCCCCTCTAATGAGGTAAATATAATGTTAGGAAAATGTCAGTGCCTTTTTTATAAATAGCTGAACTGTTTTCAGTGATGAAATTTGTTTGCAGTACTGCATGATTCACCTTTCCCTTCTCATTGTCTAAAATAGAACAGCATGACAGTGTATCATGAATGAAAATGATGAAGTTACTATAAAAATACCATATGCTTTGTGTAATGACATTTCCTTATATGAAATGTGTGTTTAAATCATCACAAGTTTGGCAGTCTTGTGCTATGCTATGAAGTAGATTGCTTGAAACCTGAAATTTTTAAAACTGATATATGAAACACAGGACAACATTTTCATGTTTCCTTTTTAGACAGTTTTGACCACTGTTTGAGTAAAAAAGGGTAGTAATGCAATGTATACTTATGACCTGGAGGACTGAACCCACTTATTAGTCAAAGGTTAAGATTTAGGAACACTGAGACATGACTACTTAAAGAAGCTTTATATAATAGTGAAAGAATGCATGATGAAGTTTTGTTTTGAAAAAGAACCATATTAATTCCAATAAATCTGGGATGGATTACCTTGTTTTCTATTTTCTCTAATGTGTGTGTATGTAAGGATTAAATACTGGTACTGAATTTAAAATATTGCCCTTCTCTTCCTTCTTTTTACAAAGCTTTTGAACTGCCTAAACTGTTTGAGGTGTTGGTTGCTCTGTGGGGGCTGAATTTTTATTCTGTTGTCAGCAAGACTGACTATTCAGTGCTAATGTCAATCGTAAACATTCTTGAGATGAGTTATTCCCATACTTTGAAGAAAAAGCAAACACAGCTCTGTAGTGCTTAGTTATGGCTTAGAGATCAGTATGTTAAAGCTATAGAATATAAAGTGTAAAAAGCTCAACAATATTCTGCTGTTTAACTAAGTAAAAAGTCTAAATGTAGCTGTTGAAGGGTGTAACTTGTGAAAGGAGACAGCTTTTACAATAATAAGTCCACTGCAAAAATATGTAAATGTGTAATTTGTACATTTCTGGAGTTAGATAAACCAAAACACCCCCAAACACTTGAGAATTTCTGCATGACGTAGTAAGTAAAGGACAATTAATCTGGGGAAGGGTCTGGAGCACAAGTCCTGTGAGGAGCAGCTGAGGGAGCTGGGGGTGTTCAGCCTGGAGAAAAGGAGGCTCAGGGGAGACCTTACTGCTCTCTGTAACTGCCTGAAAGGAGGGGTCAGCCAGGTGGGGGTTGGTCTCTTCTCCCAGATAACAAGTGACAGAACAAGAGGAAATGGACTCAAGTTGCACCAGGGGTGGTCTAGATTGGATATTTGGAATAATTTCTTCACTGAAAGGCTTGTTGTCACAAGCACTGGAACAGGCTGCCCAGAGAAGTGGTTGTATCCCCATCTCTGTAAGTTTGAAAACATGTATAGATGTGTCATTTGGGGATGTAGTTTAGTGGTGGACTTGGAAGTGCTGGGTTTATGGCTGGGCTTGATGACTTTAGATGTTTTCCAACCTAAATGATTCTATGATTCAATGAATTGCTAAACCTAAAAATTTAAAGGGACTTGGCTTCAGGGTACTTTGGTTTTGCTTTTTCTGGGATGTTTTTGCAGGAAAATTGTAACGTTAAGCAGGTTAACTAGTTAAAATATGGTCAAAATGGTGTTATTCTAGGTTTTATGTCGCTATATGAATTAGAGCTGCTGTTAACACTAATGCTAGTAACTTTTACTGTCTGTTTGAATTCTTCATCAATAGCAAACTTATTCTGACAGTACTTTTCCTGTAGTTGCAGTAATGATGTAGCAGGCTTTTTGCATTCACCAAGTGAAAGGAATGGCTTGGTCATATATGACATGTAATGAATTTTTTGTATATTAACTGTGGAGATAGATCAGATTTATTAAAATTTTCTTCTACAGCTAGCTTTAAATGAAAAAAAAAGGGCAAAAAACCTCTCCCACCAGGACAACAAAAAAACACTCAAATTTTTTTTAAAAAGCAAAAAAACAACCAAATTAGAAACCCAGCGCCACTTTTTTCTGTTTCTGGGCAAATCCCTTCTGTTCATGTACCAGTGAGTAATTTATGCTGGTTATACTTAAAAACAAACATGGCTTCAGAATCTCTCCATTGTGTGAGAGTGTAAATGTATATATTTTTAGTTGTTCAAATTGGCTATCCTTGCAAAACAAATAACATCCTGCGATCTTACTACTGAACTAAGAAAATATTCTGCAGCTGCTTTTGTCTTAGTGTAATCCCTGTACATTTGTCCTAAGAAAGAACAATCAGCATTATACAAGATCCAGAAAGAGGAAGGAAACAAAGGGATTCTTTCTGTTTTCAATAAGAACTGCTGAACCTCATTGGGAATTCTGTTTGCTGTGTGGTAACAGACAATTTTTGATGTCTATGAACATATCCTGCTATTGTCCTGAGAGACTGCGGTCTCATAGCCCTATTAAGTTCTGAAATTAGAACAGAAATACAGCTTTTTGGAAAACCAAAACCCTATCCAGGATTTTCGGAGTAATACTATGATGTTATGTGGACAAATTTTAAAAGTTTTAAATCTTGTTAGTGGGTTCCTTTTCTGTGCACTAATGGTTTGCCTTGAAATGTCATCTAGAGGGAGTACTCATGTTTCTTGCAACCTCTGCTTGACTGTAGGTCACAGAGACCTGCGTCACCTAGCAGACTCACAAGGGTAGTAGGGATTAAGATGTATTACACCACTGTTTGCTGGAATGATGCTTCACAATTATCTTAAACTTTTGATGTGATCGTCTTCAGTTTTCATGCTTGAATAAATATCTGAGTGATTAAATTTAAATAATGAGGTCAAACTCTTGGTGATGGCTGTAATGTTGAACTTTAATTTCACCCTTCACATAGATTAATTCTAGTGTCTGGTTATTTAAAAGGGTATTATTTAAACATGTTTCATGTTTCATCCTTGAAGGATGTGTAGGCTCAATAACTGGGATGATACTACATGTGACAGGAGGCTTAACTAGATTCTGTGAGCTGTGAGGCAGCTTGCTTGAATTCTGGGTTAGGAAATTGCAGCAATGTCTTACTGCTTCCTCTTTACTGTAAGTGGAGTCTTCGTTGTTGCTTGCCAACTGACTGTAATCCAAAAGAGGAAAAAGTACAGAATGAGAGGAAAATCCATGTGAACTAATCATGCACATGTTTTTGGTAGGAAAATACGATCATACTAAACCATACTAAGCCAGTTTTTGTTCCAGCTGCACACATAGCATTTTCCACTCTCTACCATGAATGCTTTGTCTGTGTGTGCTCATAAAGAGGGCTCTTGTCCATGCAGGAAGCTCAGAGTTTAGAAGTGCTTTGGAACAGAAAAATACCAAAGAAAATAGTCATTTCAGCCCCTGGTGCATAGGGCCTTGTCAGCACGCTGGGTTTTGTGAGGCTTACTGGTAAATACTGTTTCAGCAGATACCAAACCAAGTGTTTCACAAATGAGTAAAAGCTCTCCAGGTTTTTCTGGTAAAGACTTACATTTCAGTGAAGTTTCAAAAGGAATGCTTGTGAGGCTTTACTCAGAATTGTAGCACACTCTCAAACTGTACAGGCTTTGCTGAAGTTGCTTTCAATACAACTTAAGAATTTTGAGACTAGTGTTAACTACTCCGAAGTTAAAATTCCAGTTAAACTCCTTCAGCTTCTGTGCTGGAACTGTGAGGCCCACTACACCCCCTGCCTGCCTTTTTTCCCCCCCATCTGTTTTGTACCCCTGTGTGTATTAGAGAGGAAGTGGAATAAAAGAACTTCAGTGCTTTGTAGCAGCAAAGGGCTATTGTACCTTCCTCTTGTTCACAGTTTACTTAATTTATGCTTATCAGGAATTAAAGGAAAGTTTGCACCTTAAAGCTCACCCTGAGTCTCTGCATTCCCTTGTTTTGCAGAGAAAATACTATAGATAATCGAACAGGGATTATTAAAGATTGTTTTCTTGAAAATACATCCAGAAACAAGGAGTTCTAAAGATCTTCTGTAATTCCTGAAGCATTCTTCTTCTTGTTTGCGTGGTGCTTTTGGGTCAGTGGGTGGAAGCACCCAAAGGGTCTTTTCTTTGGAAAACAAAGTAGTAATTAATCTTTTCCCTCCTATCCATTTTCTCCATCCCTCCTAGTTCTGCTTGTCAAAAGCTGATAAAGAACAATATGAAAAAGAAGAGAGACCAGAATCCCAGCAGGAGATTTTGAGAAGAGCTGCTAAAGACTTGCCTATCTATACGACAACAGCATCGAGAGGTGAGATATAAAGATAATTCTATGCTCCTGAAGTTGCTGTTTATTCATTTGTTGCCATTGAATGAACAATATATTAAGCACATATTGCAAATGCCATGATGTTTTGTTATGTATTTGTCCTGGTGTTTAATCCCCCTGAGAGAAACAGCAGTCCTTTTTCTGGGGTTCTCAGCATAAAGTCACTACTTGAAATTTAAAAAAAAAAAATCTCTTCTAGCAAGAAGAGAGATGACAGCAGTTATCTTTAGCTGTGGCAATTAAAAATAAACACAGCAAAGAAATATAGCTAAGATAGCTTGAAACAGGGAAATTCAAATGTGTTGCTCAATTTTATAATCACTTTTATTCTCTTTTAAACTTTTCTTTTTGAGCTCTTTTGGTTCAGCATGAGGAGAAACGTACTTAAGATCTTAACACACTTTTGCAATTTAAAAACAAATGTTATTTCATTCCCATCTGCAATTCAGTACAAATCTAGTTATGGACTATTTCTGGATTTGCTTTTAATATATGTAGGCATTTTATTCAAATTTATAGATGAATGATCTGTGAAAGTGCTGTCTTATGCATATGTATATTCTTTAAAAATCTATAGCTTTTGTATGTGTATATATCTTTTTCTCTTTCTTAAACTAGCAACCCTGTAGAGTTTCCAAAAATATAAACTTCTTAGAATAACCATTGCTGAAGTTTACGTTTCCGAACAAAGTCTAAGGACACCTGGTTCTTTTGAATACAAGCTTCCATTTAAGAGAATCTCAATCTTAAGTCTGGGAAGCTGTTGCCAGCTCTTATCAATTCTTTTTAGCTGTAGGTGTTGGCTTTCCTCCTGCTTTCAAACTGCCTATGCTGGTGCCTTATTTCCATTGAGAAAAACCTTAAGGTCTGTTTAAAAATATCCAGGAAAGATGAGGAAGAACTGATTTACTGAACAGTCTGCTAGATCATTGTTTGGTGAAGTGGATAGAGAAAGCCAGTGCAGAAGGTTGACTTGCTGAAAAAGAGATGCCTTAGTACCCTGTGCAGAGCTAAAAGCAGAATCAGTGCCAGAGGATGAAGGATGAGAAGACTTGGGAGTCAAAGAGTAAATGAAAATGGACTCAGTAGAGTAGTAATAGATTCTTTTGAATATTTTCATATGTTACATTTCTTTTAGAAATCAAAACTACACATCCTATGAGATTAGGTGTGTGACAGTCTGTGAGAGCAGGTGTGGCAGGGGAGGGCAGGAAGCTCTTTTAAGATTCAGTTCATGTTAAGGGGGAAAGCTTTCATAAAATCAAATGAGTTCTGCTGACCTGACCCTTGCACTTAAATGCAGCAATCAGATACTGTGATCGATGCCAGCTGATCAAACCTGACCGCTGCCACCACTGTTCTGCATGTGACGTGTAAGTATCTGAATCTGGAATTACAGATTTTCTCTTTCCTGCAATCATCACTTTTGTGTGTTTATGCCTTCAGTGGATCAGCTCCTTCCACTGGTGCAATATTATGGTGCAGCCCTAATACCTAAAGTGGCAGAACTTTTTAGGAAACTTGCTTGTAGCTTTGTAAAACAAAGTTTATATTAAAAAATAAATTAATTTAAAAGTAAAAAAAATCATAGATTGAAAGTAAAGAAAGGTAGGTCTGAGATACCAGCAAAAGCTTATTATTGAACTGTTTCATTGTATCTTGTTTCTGTAGCTTTGAAACATGTGTTCTACTAATAATGCTAAAAATGTTTATCTCAAAAATTGACAGTATAATCAGATGCCTTTAATATTTTAAAAACATCACTGCTATTCTCTGTTTTCACTGTGAGTCATCAGAGGAGTCTGCGCAGGCACTGAAGACTGAGGCTATGCGTGAGACTTCAGTAGGCTGAGCTTGAGGAAATCTCATTAATTGAAGAACCTAATACACATCTTTTGGCTAAAATCAAATTTGTTAGTAAATACAATGGGTGTCTGTGTGTCTAAAATGTCTGGTATCCTCCTTTACATTAAAACTGGATTAAAATGGCATGTGAACTGTTCAAATTGCCCTTTGTGCTGCTCTTTTCCTCCATTAGCTTTTTTAAAAAAAGGCAAGCAGCAAACAAAATGGTAGCAAAAATAGCCCTAAGGTAGACTTAGTTGAAGAGAATGCCAGGCTAACATACCTTATCCACACAAACCTGAAAGATAATTTGGATTTGTTCTCTCTATGTGCACGTAAAACTAGTGTGGCTTAATGAACTGGTACACAGTGTTGCTCAGTAATGCTCCCCATGCTAATTTAAGAAACTCTCCTCATAACTCTTCTGAATCTCAATTGGTCCTTTTTGGTGAAAGAACAGCAGTTCTAATATAGAGAATTGGTATGATTGAGAAGAGATTGAAAAACATACAGTAAGGAATAATGCTTGAAAAAATCAATTAATAAAAAACACCACCCAAAACTGTATAAGCTAAAGTTAATGTATCTTAGAAAGAAAAAGTATTTTTTATCTTAACTTGCTGGAAATTCTCTCTTTCAGATGTGTATTAAAAATGGACCATCACTGTCCATGGTAAGTTTATTTTTTTAAAAATCAGTGTAAGAGTGATGAATTAGATGCTTCTTCAAAAATGCACTTCTGAAGTAAACTTTGATTCTCACAGAAGTTCTTTGTTATGTGGGAATAAATCTTGTTCCTAATGTGTGTTGGAGTGTAGAGTTGTAAGCCCAGTCATCCAAACTGTGCAGTTTCTCCTTCTATAGAGAAACCTTGGCATTAACGAGACCTGTGAGAAGAGGTATTTCTTTCTTTTGTTCTTCTTTTTTTTAGTTTCTTTTTGCATTTCTTTCTTTTGTTTACTCTATTGGTGTTAGCAGGAGAGGAGATACCCACTTCAGTGGGAGAGTCATTTCTCGATTCTAGATGATATGTATGACCCACTCAGGCAGACTCTTCTGCAGTTTGTATTCACCAGTAGTCAGTAAAATATTGTGTGCTATCACTGTGTAAAACATTACTACCAGTAGTTGACTTAGAGGTGCTTTTGTAACCAAGGCAGCATCCACTGAAATTGATGGTGAGGGTCATGTTATTTTCTGTGGTGACTGCAGTTAGTTTGTAGTGGGAATTGCTTCCTGTACGGGCTGTCTGTATTGTAATGTTTTGCCTGCTCATGTCCTGTCTTACAGAATCATGGGGGGCAAAATTTATGTGAGAGGCCCAAATCATTCAGTCTCAGAAAATAATTTCCTTCAAAATAGTGGCTTAAAATGCTTCTGAAGCACTGGTGGCAGAATGTTTTGGACATACATTGACATCATACACATTTTGCTCTGCAAAAGCTGAATGTATTGTGGGGGTTTTCTTGTTTTATTTTTTGTGTACCTTAGTAATCTTTTTCTCTTTCCCCTCTTTCTAGGGTGAATAATTGTGTGGGATTTTCTAACTACAAATTCTTCCTCCTGTTTTTAATGTATTCCTTACTGTACTGTTTGTTTGTTGCTGCTACAGTCTTGCAGTACTTCATAAAGTTTTGGACAGTAAGTTCTAAGGCTTTTTTTGGTTGTTTTTCATTTGTTTAATCCTGCATGTGTTATTGGAGGCTGCATCAGCATGTTGTCACTCACCATTTACTCTGTTCTGTGGTTCACTATCATTAATGACATCAATCAAAGTGACTGAAGCAGGAGAACCTTATGAATTTTGATGAAGTAAATGTATTACACTGCCCAGGATGAGTAACTGGGGGAAGGAGTTTTGATGAGGACATGGTGCAATTTCTCTGCTCCATCAAAATTGAGTGGCACAGCTCAGGTTTTTATGAGACTATGTGATACAGATATGTAGATAAGAAGGAACAGACCATATCAAAGAATCGCATATATGTATGATTTTATATATATACTGACAAATGTGAAATATTAGTAATTTTGTATCTTCTCAGACTTGTCTATGGATAATCTGCTGCCAGATAAGGCAGAATAATTTGTTGGGAACTGTCTGAGCTCCATTTTGGAGTCCCTACATAGGCATGTCTGAACTTCATATTAGTGGTTTTTATGATTTGGTATGAGTACAATGCTAAGATATGTACAGTATGAATGCTATATTCCTTGCAACTGTTATCAGTTGTCAAATGGTTAATACACATACATCCATTCTAGTATGTTTAATAACATATATGTGAAGGCAACCATCCTTGTATGTCAGTGTTATATTGCTCCTATCAGTTTTGTTCTAGCCACATTCCAGGCTGAACAGAGTGCCTTCTGTAGCTGTTCCCTTTCATCTACAGAAACTTTTAATGTGCCTTCCTGTCTCTAAGCTGAAGTGTTAGTGGCAGAATTCCCTTAATCTGTTTCCATTAATGAGCATATGAAAAATTACCACAAGTGAAAGGGTTTCAATCACATCTTTGGGTGAATAACACCTCATAATTTCTTAGATGCTGGCTACTGTCAGAGTAACTGGGAAATTAACTGCAGCAGTACATATTGATATTTGCTTTATTGGAGCAAAAGGTTGCTGCCATGTCAGGGTAAGAGAAGCTTGATCATGTGTTCTAAATAGCTGTACCTTGAGATAGTTGACATTAGGTAAGATAAATGGTGCAAAAATGTTCATGTTCATCTAAACTTGGTCTGATCTGCCAAAGGACTGCATTTCTCTTAACCTGTCAGTTCTGTATAGCAGCCTGTCACTGGAGAGCAAGGAGCCATGTGGGAATTGAGCTGTCAGTACTGTGAGATGAAAGCCATAAATGTGTTTATCAGTTGTAGCTTGAAAGGTATTTCAAATTAAATGGTTTGATTTTGCTGTTCAGTCTTGTTTGGCTGTAAACAGTTAAATTTTCAATCCGTGAATGTGCCATTTCCAAACATCTGCCTGGCTGCTTTCCAGTGCTTTGTACGCAATTTCTGAGGAAACTGTAGATGCACTCTTAAATATTTACCAGTCAGTGCTTGAGCAAAAAAAAAAGAAAAAAAGAATTTGCTTTGTTACCTTACTTTATAATTATTAGTGCAACAAAAAAAGCCACAGGACAGCTGACTACAATGAACCAACATTTAATTGGTGGCAGGACTCTTCCAAAGCTCATCGGACACAATGTTGAAGTGGACTCTTGAGCAGAGGAAATAAACTTAAGAGGGATTATTTTTTTATTATTGATTCAGTTGTTAAAAATGCTTCCTGCAAGAATGGGCTACTTCTGAAATGTAACAATAGACAGTGTAGTTGCATACTTGCTTTCAATTCCGGATACTTCCAAGACAGAATCTGGCAATGCCCTGATCTTATCAGTAGTGTAGGTCTCTGACTCACTTTACTCATATTAAGTCACCCACTTCACAAAGCTAAGACTCTCCTTATCTTGCAACTGACTTGCTAAAATACATTTCCAGAAAGAGGTGGCAGCTCCGTAATCATGTAGGCTTGCAAATTTTTGTATGTCTCTTGTACATAAGCTTTTAGGCAAATGCTGTCTTGGAAGTTTCTCTCTACATCTGTATGCAAACCAAAGCAAAATGCTGCTGACACGTGCTGTCTGTAGACTACTTCAGTATATTGCTAATGCTCAGTTTTGTCTGCTACAGCATCAGACAGATTGCTGTTTGGACATTTTCTGTTGAGGCTGTCTAGGTGCACAGACCACTGAATATTTTGAGTTGGAAGGGGCCCTCAAGGATTGAGTCCAATTCTTCAGTAAACAGCCATATGGGGATTAAAAACCCACAAGCTTGGTATTATCAGCATCATGCTCTAAAACTGAGCAAATCAGTGTTGTTTTTTCCCCCTCCCAAAGCTTGACTATAGGAATGTTACAGTATACCTTCAGAAAGCAGTCCTTATTTTTTGCTTCCTCACAGATGTTTTTCAGAGGCTGTGCAACAAACTGCTGGATATATCCATTGTTGGAAAGAAGTATGGACTTCTTCTTGGGGAATGTAGCCTGGGGGAAGAACTTGTAATGAATGAGATTGTGGAGGTGTATGTGCTAACTACACAAATGTAGCAATCTATTGTTTTGCACTGTTGATAATACTTGCATAGAGTTATAATGCTCCTATGCAGATGCTTGAAAACATTGTGAGACATGCACACCTACCAAATTCTTCTATTGAAGAAAGCCTTTGTGTTTCTCACTTGCACGTGCAAGACTTTTACACAGCACATTTCATGCTCTATGCAGAAGTGCTGGAAAAAGGAAATAATTCTGTGCATAAAATAGTGGAACAACTACACTGGTTGAAATGTTTACTACAGGCTTGCACCCTGATGCTGATGTTAAAATCTGTTTTGTAGATCAAAGGAATGTGATTGATTTATTTATTTATACCCATAACTGCTTTTTCTATACTCACGACATTTTTATTTCTACCGCAGAGATTGTTAAAGATAAAATGTCAGTTTAACCAAATGTATTTGACACAAACACCAGCACTGGCTGGACGCCCAGTGCTTGATGCCTTGTTTACACAGTGCATGGTGGTGTTTCCCAGCTTATACTTGTGTCTAGTCTTATTCTTGCTGCACTGCCACCTCCTTGAAACCATTATGTTTTCCAGTAATTTTTGGTGTCTTTCAGTGTCCTCCAAATAAATTTTCAGTCCTGAGTATAGCTAAATAAAGGATGTGATCCATGTCCTGGGTGGATAGCACGTGCTTCTGCAAAACTTTGGTTGCATTAACAATAGGAGAGTAAAAAAAAAAGGAGTGGTTCCACATCATTAGTTAGAACTCATTCCTCTTGCCTGTACTAAGGATGTAGACCAGATCTGGGTTTTTTCAAAGATTAGGCTAGACCTGTCTACTGAAAAATGAGGAAGAAATCAATCTGAGATAGCACTTTTTTGTTTGAGGGGGTTTTAGACCTGATACCAATCAAATGACTCTGTTTGTGAAGGAGTTTGTAAGGGACTCTTGAACAGTGACTGGCTTCAGCCTATTGTGTGCTAAGTAGTCCACACTGTGTTGTGCAAATTGCTTCCTTTTGTAAACTCTGCAGCTCTCTCACCTGCAAGTCTACTTCTTTGCTGATGCTGAGCATAATGATCTTAAATAACCAATGTCTGAAGTTTCACTCTCTTTTCATATGCGGGGGGGGGTCATGTGGACTGCTGCTAGAACACCACTGTGAATAAGCTTGTTATACACACTCAAGGACTGGATGCTTCTCTCCAATAAAGAGTTGGTCTTTTTTGATAGATGCTTCAGTTCTGAAACTGTCATTCAAGAAGTTACAACCAGTGGCTGCAACTGGGTAGTCAGAAGAGGTAAATGCTCCCTGGGCATCATGCAGATTAATCATGCATAATTCAAAAAATCCTCCAGGTTATAGAGCTGCTAGTTTAGGAAGATGCAAGTGAAATAAATGTAGATTTTCTGACCCACAATATGCACAAAGACTAAGCTGCTACTGCTTTTTAAGCATCAAAATAAACTCCTGAGAATTCCTTATAGAGAATTATTTTGTTTAAATGTGTAATTTCAAAAGAGTCATAGGAATTCAAGTTACAAAAATCATTTGGGCAGGCGGGGAACACTGCAGTGTGCTCTGAAGTAGAAAGCAAAGCATTGTTATAGCTTCAACATGAAGCTTAGGAATAAGCAGCAACTAGAGTATTTTGTTGGGCTGGATTTCAGTGGATCACAAAACACAACTACTAGTGGATCACTAACACAACATCCCACAACTGCACGTGGAAGAGGACTGCTGCACAAATTGTCAGTAAATAAGTAATAGAATGGCCAGTGGAAAGGAAGCTGAACTTAAATGGCAGTTTAGAGAGCTGGACTCTGCTTGTTGTGTGCTTACTGTAGGATTATCTGATCCTCCTAAGAGCCAGCACTTTTGAACACGCTGTGTACATCTGCCTGACTCTAATGTAGATGCTTTCCCTAAGCTTTTTGTACATATTAATGTAATTTAAAAGCCATACATTTTGCCTACAACAGATTAGTTAAGTGCTAGCATCTTAGCCAAGATACCACTCTTTAGGTATAAAGTTTGGATTGAAAAGCTAATTTGAATCCAGCTTTCCTGTTTCTTCCTTTGTTTTCTCAAGCACTGGTTCAATTTCAGGTGTTATACTAAAGATACATCCACAAATTGCTCAGTATTGAAGGAAATTAGAAGAAAAACTGTATTGATTTGTTATCTGGTCTCTTTTAAATTAAGAAAATTGTGCAAAGAATGGCAATTTATTTTTTATTGTTTTGGCTGAAACTACATCTAATGGTAAATGGATATGTTCTAAAGTCAGAAAGATTTTGTAATTAATAAACCATTACTTTTATACCTCAGGAGTATTCTGAGCTTTTCAGACCTTTGTGAATGGTTTCATCATACAGAATATTCACATAAACCTTAATTGTGATGGAAACGACTGGCAGAGAAGGAAATTGGTATAGTCATGCTGTCCAAGCTGAGCAACCACTTGAAAGTGATCCAGTCACAATCTGAATTCCAGTATTTCTATGCTTCAGTAGAAAATTTCATGCCTTGGAAGTTAGTAGTGGGCTCTTGTGAGCTTCTCCATTTTCTTGGAGAACAAGGGCTAAAGATGCTGATGTGCTGTGGAAATTGGCACATCCAAGAGCACATTTGCACACCAACCATTTTGTTCTTAACAAAGCCTGTGCTGTTTTCAAACACTGTCTTAACATAATACTAGTGTTTAATAAATTGTCTTTCTTTGCGCAAAGCTTTGCCACAGGAAAACTGCAGAGAATTGTCCAAAGGTAAAATCCAATATTGCTGTCATTATTTAAATATTGTTCCTACTACAATTTTTCTAGTCCAGTAATTCATGGCAGGTATTTACGTCATCACAGAAGGAAGGAGACTAGTAATCTGTTGCCTATAAATATAACCTGTGTACAGGGAAATGGATATACCTATGTGCACTTGATATTAATTGAAATGTGTTTTAGCTTAAAAAAGAAAGCCAGCCATAGATAAATGGGTGTACTGAATGCGCTAATGGAAAAAGTAATGGCAGTAATGCTAAGTAAATAGCTGAGTAAAAATAGCCTCTCTGCTTTCATAATGTTATTAAAGGTCAACTGCTTGAAAGTGCTGTGATTTGGAGAACATAGAGCTGGAATAGTATTCTTATAAATCCCATTGGCCTTTTGAAAGTGGAAGTCTGAAAATAGTTTGGGGTGGAATCAACAATCTGATGTGGGTGGGAGTTGGTTTCTTTATGGTGATTAACAACAATTGAAATTGTTGTTTTTCACATAGATTTCTGGTGATTCACTTCTACCTGGTTAGACATGACAAATTTGTTTTGCTAGGTACATGTTGGTTGTTGCTTAAACATTAGTGGTCATCAAAAATTGAATATCTATCCCGTGTCTTGTTTAGGACTTGTTCATGACAACCATTTCCCTTTGACATTCATTATACCAGCTGAGAATTGAGTTCAGTATTACTAGCTTGTGGCAGGAATTGCACTTTTTTCCCCCTTCGAAGGAAGTGACTTTGGACACATTTTCCCTATGTCTCTTTGGCTGTGGCTGCACAGTTAACATTTTCTGGTATAGAAAAGGTTTTGTCTTGCCCTCCTACGGTGCATTTGAAAACCACAGATGAGCATGTGCACACAGTACTGAACATGGGGGAAGGGGTACCCATGAGATTTAAATGCTGTTGTTTTCCACTTTAACATGACATGAAAGGAAAGCTGGGCTGCTGCTTTTCTTTCTTGGTGAAAACTGAGGTGAAAGACCTATAGCAGTCTGGGTGTGGCAGGAAATACTCAGCAACAATACTGCCTTTGTTGCTAGGAAGTGTTAACCTATTAATCTCTTTCTCTCTTTCTCCCCAGAATGAATTGCCAGATACCCATGCAAAGTTCCACGTACTATTCCTTTTCTTTGTGGCAGCCATGTTCTTCATCAGCATACTGTCACTCTTCAGCTACCACTGCTGGCTAGTTGGCAAAAACAGATCAACTATAGGTCAGTTCATTGGGATATGGAGCTTTTCCTTGCCCAGAAAAACAGTTCAGTTAGAATGTGAGGCCTACATGGTATGTCATCACATATAAATTGATTTTCTCAATACTGTGCAATAAAAAGCATATGTGGTGGAAGTAATTAAAGGTGAAACAAATGGGAAAATGAAGCTTGTGGGGGCGTCCTCTGCTGGAGCCAAGCATTCAGATTCATGATGACTGTTCATTTCTTTTGTTTGTATTTTTGAGACCTCTGAGGCACCATGCATTTTTGTTGTGGTTTTAAAGTGTGAAGTGTGTAACCCAGTTGCTACTTGCTACTCTGTTCTAATACTTTGAGTAGCTGGGTAGCCCTTACTAAGTCGGAAGCTCTGCTGTACATGAGCATGTACTACATTTTGAACTTGATACAAATGAATATTCTTAAATCCCGTGAAAGAAAACTGACATTTTTAGGAAGTGGCTTGTAAAAGTGTGATAAAAATGAAAAAACTGATGCACATTTCCTAGATAATAAGAGATTCCCACAATTTTATGCCTAAACATTTTAGATGGCATTTTTCAGCATAGCCAAGCTATGTGCATTTAATTAAAATATTTGAAGTTCTTGCTAGGAAGCACTTGAGAGTGTTTTTTGCAGTGTCTGAGGGGACAGGGACTGATGAGTATTTCTACAACGGAGTAAGTCAAAATCTTATATCTTTCATTGGAATTTAAATTTCTAACCTCAAAAATAAGTGGGTTGATTAAAAGTAAAATAATTGTCGGTGAGAAAGTTTTTGCTAGAATTTTTTTGATTGGTTGACAACAGAGTTGTTTGAATTCTTTTTCTTTTGACATATCTACAGGTAAGGACTAATCACAGTTTCTTTTTAACTTTGAAGAAAACTTCAACATGTTCCTTACCCAAAAGCCAGTGGTCATAATTGGCAACACACAGTACTTTATCTTCTTTCTAGATCATGATCATAAAAAGACAAGCTATTGATATGGAGGGAGAGCAATGAGTCCTCTCAGTTCTTGGCCAAGGGTGTAACTGGACTGAGTAGAAAGATGGTGGTGGTTTGCTGTAGTTCATGGCAGGACTGTTTCTAATATAATAGATTTCATCTTCCTCTGATAGCACTGGATGCTCTTAATTCAGCTTCCTAACTTGACAGATGTGGAAAAACCTCTTCTGTATGGGTTTAGGTCCAGCAGTGCTTATGGTAAATTACTCCTAAAAGGGAAAGTCTTCTGCTCAAAAAGGCTAAAGAGAGAGCAAGTCACCAAGGAATAAGGAATGTATGTGGTTGTCTTTGGCATGCTGATGGTACTTAGCTTTGTCTCAGACTTTGTTAAATATAAAGAGAGAAAGTTGACAAGGTAACTGTTCTGCTTATCTAACTTTCTTATTTTTCACTAACCCTGCGATTTTTTTTCTCTGATTACTTGAGATTATTTTTAATTCCCCCCAACCCCCCCCCCACAAATATATATCAAGATTGCTTCACCTTGCCCAAAACTGGTTCCACAGCAGAAAAGTTTGAGTTTGTTTCTTCATGTTCCCTGACTCCTTACTGGTTTAAAGAATTGCATGTTTTTATTTTACAGAAACATTTCGTGCACCCACATTTCGAAACGGTCCTGATAAAAATGGCTTTTCTCTTGGATGCAGCAAAAATCTAAGGGAGGTTTTTGGCGATGAAAAGAAATATTGGTTACTCCCTATCTTTACCAGGTATTCAGTCTGAACAGTAATGAATTAGGGAATTAATTGATTCCATGACTTCCACCTTGCTTCCCTTTCTACTGAAAAATAAAGCACAGCTGAAAAGCCAACTTGTATATCTGGTACAGTAAATATTGGTGCTGGAAAAATGTGCAAGAGAAAATGATCAAACTCTGCACAAGGTTTTCATTCAAAGACAGGGAGTTTGTTGACAAGAGCCTTTTAAATGCAGAAATTTGGAGAGCTTTGAGAAGCATTTTGCAAAAATTGCACACCTTTTGTAGTATAGAGTGAGTGAGTGAGTATAGAGCAGAAATCAGCAACTCAGAGGAGATCAAACAGCTGCATCACAACATCAATTTAAAAACACCCTCTCTTGCCCCTGGAAAAGCTTGACAGCTTTCCTTTTGCTGTAGATGACACTTTAGGAATTGGAAGCGATCTAAGAAAGTGCATGTAAATAAGCAATGGGGGGGGGGGGGGGGAGTCTGAT
>VXBI01000855.1:277242-289668 GCA_013397375.1 Toxostoma redivivum | reverse complement strand
TGCAAAGAACGAAGAGAGCGAGGGTGGGGGAGGGTGGAATCTGATAGGATAAAAAATGCTGGATTTAAAATGTCAGCTGAGCCAGCATTAGGGAGTTGAAGACAAGCTTGATGAAGCAACACTGAAGTGCTGCCCACTCTCACCAGTACCAGATTTCAGCAGAATTAAGTAGGAACTGTGTTTCAACACTGCTCTTGGGGGGCTGTGTATCAGATGAAAATGTTGCTGAACCTGTTTGTGAAGCTGATGTCTTATATCAAAGAGCACAGGTAACACCAGCAGCTTAAGTTTACTCAGCTGTTTGCTCAACTACCATGTGATTAAAGAGAGAAGCCCTGCTGTAGATGGCTCGATCTGTTTTGCTACCACATTTTATCCTGATAAACTTTAAAAGAAGGCTTAACTAATTTCAAAATTATGGGTGAAGGGGAAAGCATGGCTACCAGAATGTTATTTATGATACAGATTCTGGGGTTGTGAATACCAAAGAGTCTTACCATGTGTGTATGCTGGTTGAGGGGAAGATGAGGGCTACAGTTTACAGAAATATATCTGTGTTTCTGAAGTCCACAGACTTGTGCTGTGCACAGCAATCCATACTCAGTGATAGGGCGGGAATCAATTGAGCTCCAAGATTTCATTAACTGATCCTCTGGTTTAGTGGTAGAATTGCCTTGCTAAAGTCTGGAGTTCAACACTGCACTCAGGTGTAGTTGATTTAAGCCTGTAGCCTTTGCCTTTTCAGCTTTCCTTGTTCAGCTCGTTTAAGTCGACTACCAACAGTGATTTGAGTCTTGGTTTCTCTTTTAGTTTGGGTGATGGATGTAATTTCCCAACTCATTTGGTGATTATGGATCCAGAGCAACTTGCAGTCTCAAGCCAAAATGAACCTGCCAAAAGGTAACTGTAGCACTTAAAATACTGATTTTGTACTGTTTAGTATTTATCTAAAGAAAAAATTATTTCAAAGTTAGTTTTTGAATTCTTTATGCTTCTTGTCATCTTCAAAGTTTGTAAGTCTTCAGTGAAGGACAGACAAGATTAAGACTAAAAACATGACTGTGTCTTGGTTTTGTTGTAACAGAGGATAAGGCTCTAAGGAATACAGAAACTAAGAGAGCTTACTGGCTCCTAACAACAATCAAAAAAGTCCTAGGGAAGACTGAATAATTGTGCATGGAAAAAATATTTTGTTTATTTGTTTGGGTTTGTTTGGGTTTTTTTGTGAAAGGCAAGGTATTATTTGTATTTCAGCTACTCAAGCATGCTTAAATATATAATGCTGAGACAGTGCACGAGAGAAATAGATCTCTCATGCTGGGATTTTTAGCTCATTACTTTTTATCCCTCCCAAATTTGCATGTTTTGTATCCTCAGTGTATTTTCAAAGAGACAAGAAGCTCTATGTGCAGTTTCTGGGGTGTTTACATTTGCCACTTAGAAGGCTTCTGCATAGTTTGATGAATTTGTAAGGTTGTTCCAGCAGCAGTCACCTGAGTTACCAGGCATTAGAGGATTCAAAGGCAATACAAGAGAAGAAGTTGCTTCCAGTGCAACATAACCTGTGGAATTTACACAAGAACAGGACCCTTTGTGCAAACAACAAAGTATCCTTTTACATTCAGAAAATTGTTCAGAAGGCCCTGGCATTTGCATGGGATAAGATGGCATTTGGTTGTTCTTCCAGATGGAACTGCATAGGTTTTCTTTTTAGCTGTATGGCAGTGTTATCGTCAGGGTGCCATTTCTTGTGTATCAATCCATGGGTTTTTTCCATTAGAAGTGAGTGGCCTGTGCCAGGTAGGAGTTTATTTTAGACTAATGACCAGAACAAGCCTGCAGAGGAATTAGGGTTGGGGACAGGCAGCCATTTCCAATTGGCATTGTAGGGTTTTTTGTTTTTATCTTTGCTTTTAAGTAATTTCACTATTCTAGAAATGTCAGAAGCAGCTACTGGTACTATAGAATTCCTGTTGACTTTGCTTACTTTTCAGCTCTGTAGCCAATCAGTCCTTTCCTACTCGACCACTCAGTGAATCACAAAATCGGTTGCTATCCAGTGATTGTCAGTGGGTGGAAACTGGGCCTGAAGAGGAAAATGTGAAATCAGGTAGTGGTTTTGTTTGTGCTGGGGTTTAGTTTCCTTTTTTTCTTTTTCTTTTTTAAGGCCGAGAAAGGCCTTGGGAATTTGCTGGAGTGGTGTACAAGAAAATGTGTTTCATGGAATCAAGTCAGCATGTTTAGAACTAAAGGCTAACTTGTATGCCATGCTCTGCTCCAAAATTATGTTAAGGTAGTGGATGATAGATGGATAAATAATTCTCACTTTTGCACTTCAGTTCTGAGATTTGGGATCTTTTATGTTTTGATTAGGGGGAAGACAATATTTTTGTAAAATAGGCACAACATGATCAAGGTGCTTTCTGGTTTGAAATCTTTGCTGTTTGTTACGCAAATCTGCAAAAACACATAATTGAGATTCTCTCACATTCTAGGTGCAAAAAAGCATATTATAGTTTCATTGGAAAGCTGATCTCAGCTAATTACTAACCAACCATCTCAATGAGGAACAGGTAAGACTAACATAATTGATTGCTGTTTCTGTACATGTATGAATAAAAGTAGAGGTCTTGAAGTCAAAACTCAACTAGTCATGGAATGCAGAGGAGTCCTCTGATGCTGGATGAGTAATAGAGAAGTCTAAAAAAATTGCGAGTGGCTCTTGAGAAGACAAGAATGGGAGTAATGCTGTAGTGCAGGAAACATGGGCTGGCTAGGCCTCAGATGAGTCAGATTAATCCTGTAATTTAGATTGAAGTGGGTAGTGCTGGATTTGTTACCTGGCCAGGGAAAAGAATCTGATGCTAAATGCAATTCTGAGATGAAATGCTGTCTTGAGGAAGGGCTCCTTAAATGTCTTTTCCTTAATCATATATTGGTGAGCCATGTTCTGCTCTTTAGGAAGCTGCAAGTGCATGAGGAAGGAAGGTCAGTAAGTGAATACAGGTCTCTGCATACAGACTGCTCTATCATATTTGGAATTGACAGTGATATTCTGGAATGATTTTTGCAGTGAGTGCCGGTGCATATATGAAACTTCTCTTGGTGTATTTCCAATTAGACTTCTTTTATGTTGACTTTCTACTGTGGTGAGCTTATAAGCTCCCATAAAGATTTTCTGTCTGGAAGAGAAACAAATCTTATTTGGTCAACTAACATCTGTAGAAGCTAAGCTGACTCATTACCCCCTGCTTCTTTTTTTTTTTTTTTTTTGGTTGCTGTGGGTTTTTTGGTGGGGGGGATGTCTTTGCAAGTAATTCACATTTTTATCAGAAATAAAACCCTACATTTGAATTTGGTAAGTTCAGTAATTTTAGGATTACATTTTTTCCTTTCCTTTCTGTTTTTTTTTTTTTTCTTCTGACCTAGAATTATAATTTTGGGGCAGGATTGGTTTGTTTTCAAGGAAAAAAATTCTTTGTAAAAGGTCCTTGTGGGTGATGATGTGATGCTTGGGCTGATGTTGGTCAGACTGCTCGGTGTAAACTCATACAAAACCAAGATTAGACTAGTTAGTTACAACTTCTGAAAAACCTACTCAACCATGAGTACTCACCAATGGTAAGTTTCCCCTTTCCAACTTTTCTTAAGTCTATATAAATGTACAAAAGAATATCCCAAGCAAGGGGTTCCTTTCAGCCTCCAGCTATATAAAACATAATCTGATCTAAATAGGTTACAAAGGCTTTTCTGTTCTTCATGGAGTGGAATAGAAGTTTCTGAGAGCAGCTCATCCCAGCAGCCTTTGATAGGGTATTACAGAAAGGTCTTAATCTCTCTTTCCACTGACCTAGAGAGGGAGCATAGATGACTGTCCTAAGCTAGACAATTAATTGGTAATAGTTTGAGATTAATTTCTTTTCTATCCTCCTTCTCTTCCTAAATGAGGCCAGATTTAATAAAGGATGAATTTGTACTCTGTGTTACACGTGCCCAAGCTACATTAGTTTTAAAAGTTAAATAAATAAAAGTGCATAATTGCACCCAATGTAAAAGCATTTGGGTATATGTTACCTTAAATTAACTCAGTAACACAGTGTTTGAACCATTCTGAGTTCAGCTGGATTTGATTACAGTTCAGGCCAAAATGGTTAATTCCAGTCCTGCATTTCTAAGCAACTATACAGTAGCTGTGAGATCCAGTATCTGTTCACTGCATTTCCATAATACCTGTAACAAGCCAATAGTTGTATTTTTAAAATTTGGGCCTGTAACATACAGCAGAAACAAAGTCATGGCTTATTCTAGTGTACAGAGCTTGACTTGGAGAAGGCCATTTCCCAGCCTCATGTAGGCAAACACCATTTGTGTCCTCACATCTATCAATTTAATTCAAAAATTGAATTGCCAGTCAGGGAACCAGGATACTTTCGATGCAGATCAGTGGTGATGGATTGATGTTCTTAGCACTGATAAGCTTCTAAAACGTAAGAAGTGTGAAACAAAAACCCACACTTCCCAGAAGGTTATTTCTGAGTTGAAATTGCCTTAACTACTCACCTTAGTCAGAAGTCTGTAAATCATATTACCCAGGTGCATTTGTATAATGTACTATAATGTGTTTTTTCAAAGCTAATTGGATAATTCCATTAATTACCTTTTTTTTGTTTCACTAGGTTTCTGCAACACATTTTGAGCTTGAATATTACTTAATTTTGTTTGGAAGAAGTTGAACAGGAAAAAATGGAACATGAACATTTTAGGAAGAGACAAGAAATTCAAGTTTCTGCACAGTACAATGGATTCTTGTAAGCACTATTGCAGAGCAGGGAAGTTAAGACAGTTGCCTTAAGAATCTTAATGTGCATTTATGCAACACTGAATTATATACTGCTACCAAAGGGCCAGATCCAGAAGTGCCCTGCTTGGATGCACAAGGTCCAGAGTGGGAACTATGCATTTCTTTTATGCTGCAGTGATGGGGGTAGATTGCAGAGACTCCTACCTCCTCACGGGCAAACTTCATACCTTAGGCACTGCAGAAGTCACTTCCATAGCAGGTCTCCAGAGTACAGAAGGAAAGAAAAAAGGAAAAGGAAGGGGGAAAAAAAAAATGGTCAGCCTAGAGCATGGTCAGCAAGTCTGAAGTGGGAGTATACATAGTTCAGATGCCAGGTGATGGGGAAGGGACTGGATGAAGTCTTCTCCTCCCTTCCTAATAACCAGTCCTACCCCATGATCACAGCTCTCCAAGTCTTTTGGAACTGAGGGTTCCTTCTACTAGCTGTGCTTTGGAGCAAGGCAATGCCAACAACATAAAAGCCTTTAACTCGGGTGTTGCTTTTTTGCTATAGGATCGAGCTTCCTCATCATTTTAACTTGATTTATTTAACCACACCAAGGACAAAGCTCAAAGAAGAAAACTTGGGTTTTAGTTGAAAAAAACACAGATTATTACTTTCCAACAATTGTCAGTCAGCATACAAGGAAAAGGCAGTCCAAAAAGGAATTAACAGTTCATATGTTTTCTGTTACTGTTTGCTGTGTTCTGTGTAAGGCAGCAACAAAATGGTAAAGTACCCCTGAGAAAAATCATATTGCAGCTGTGTGTTGCTAGAAAACAGAACCAGCAGAATACTGCTTTTTCCATGAGACTCTTGATGGTTTATAAATACTGTTTTATACTTTTTGTTTTATCTTTTTAATAAAGGCACAAGGTTTTATTGGTTCTAAAATACAAATATCAGGTACTTACAAGATTAGTGTTGGATCATACATCTGTGTTAGCACACTGAAAAATGGCATCCTTTAGTCTCCCACTTTCAAGTCCAGTTTAAGTGATACTGAAATTGCTGAAGACCAATGGCTTTGTGCAGCAATGTACCTGTTCAAAAAAGGCAAAATGTGTTTCCTTGTGTGAGGAATTGAGTCCCATCCTTAGCTCACGACCTACAGCAAACAACATGGGGTTTTTTTTCCCTCACCCCTCTACAGAGAAGACTGCTAACTCATCTTTGGGTGGTATTGGAATTTTGCACCTGGAAAAAGTGACAAATAATATTTTTCTGTCTGTAAGTTTTCTGATGTTCAGCTGATGCTGATTGCAAATAGACATGAGTCCTTTTGATACAGACTGAAGGTAGTAGTCAAATTGATGATTGAGTCCAAAAGAACCTGTTTGGTTTGTCTCCCAGACTGATTGCTACTTGAGTTAAAAATGTTTATGATGAAAATACTAAGGTATCAAGTATACTGTAAGGTTTAAAATAAGTATTTTTTGTCTTTGGATATAATAAATTTTTCTTAAATATTAATCTTCTGGAACAAGAACTCTTTGAGAATCTACGAACATGATTTCACTGTTGGATGTTCTTGAGACAGAAGCAGTGGTCCAAACTTGCATGTTTTAAAAAAGTTGCAGAATATTTCTTCAAACTTTGTACAAGAAATTTTGCATTTGCTAATTTCAAAACTTACAAAAACATTTGCTGCACATTGATCTGAAAGGTTTAGCTTTTTCTTCTCAGATGTTAAGTGAGAAGTGCCCATCTTAACATAAGCTCTCAGCAGTATTGCACCAGCAAAATTTCTTGGGGAAGATAACAGAGAAGGAAGACTGCATGTTCGAATGGCTTGTTCTGAATACCAAAATTTGCAGCCCCAAACACTGGTGCAACTGTCATGGAGGGCCTGGCATATCATCTGGCCTTTCTGCATCCATGTATTATAGCTGAAATAACTCATCCATGCACAGAACCATCTGGCAGAACCATAAGCAAAACATATGTCAGAATCCTAAGTATCACTGACTCAGCAATATGGTCTCTGCTCCCCCCACCCCACTCCCCAAAATGCTTCATATACACCCCCGCCATGAATGTATGTCTCCTGTAGGCCAACATCAGGAGAACTTGTTTGATTTCTTTAGTCAGGGTAGTGAATCTAAAGGAAAAAGTGCAAATAAACAGACTGGGCTATCTCATTGTGCATCTTCTAGTGAGTGCTTCTCTTCTGAAACCACTCCTGTGTATATCTGATGGACATTTTTGTGGTTTTTCATGAAGAACTGACATTTCTGACATACTTATGCAGATCATAGGAATATTTTGTCCTAGATTTTTCTTCATATTTGAGGTGAGGAAAGGAGAGCAGTGGCTTTAGGATAATCCTGAGGCCAGAATTACTGTTGGTGTAAAAGCAGGTATTATGAAAGTTACTTTGACAAATATGAAACATAAAATGTTTGAATAAAATTCTTGAAAGGTGATTCTCCCACATTCACCACCCCAACCCCTTTTCTTTTTTTGCCCTGGGGAACTAGGGACTAAGAGAAACCCCAAGCTGTTTTAAAGGAATTAAGTTCTCTAAGGGAATTGTACTGCTGAACTCTTAAGGGCATGCCAGCATGTGTCACAGCGAATGGGATGGGGGGGTTAGGTTTTCCTAAGCTAGGCAGGCCTGGGCTTTGGAGGAGGTATCATGGCTAAGGTAGCAGAATGACATCCTGTGTCTTCGGGTTCTGTCCTGAGTGCTCCCTAGGCTGTGCTGTGTCAGGAAGTCCATGAGGGAGCAGGATGGCTCTCTGGCCGTCAGGCTGCAAGCAGCCCTTCGTGTCCCTGCCAGCAGAGGCAGGGGCTGCAGGAAGGGGGCACTTTTGGTCCACGGTCAGGAGATTGGAAGGGGGGTGCATCCTGAGAAAACAACTCTTTAAGGTGTTGGGCCATGTTGTACATGCTGGTTTTGTGCTTTAACCTACTCTGTATCTGGGAGTCTTGAAAATACTTAGGTTGTCATTAAAAATAGCAGCCCTTAAGCTTTTAGATCCATTAAAGTAATGACTACCATGAGCCATACATAGTAGTTATTGTAGGATAGTTGACACTGGCTGCAATTAGAAACTGCTTCCATTTTTCTTACTGCCATTCTCTTTTAAAAAAATCTACATAATTTCTAAAAAACCAAAAATATGGCTTTAAATTCCCAGTGTGAGGACAGAAGCCTGACGTAGCGGAGGATTTCAGTGCAATTTATCCTCCATTTTTCTGAAAAGTCTTGAGCTAAACCAGACCCTGTGAATATGAGGAAAATCCATAAATATAAATTACTTAAAACTACGCAATATTGGGGTTTTTCTTACTGTTATTTAGTCACAGAGTGTACAACACATACGTCATTGCTGTGTCTACCAAAGGCATATTATGGGAGGAGGGCAGGAAGAGGAGTAGCATTCTGTCATTAGTTGACTTACTACAGTATTGAGACTGTATTGATACAAGTCAGATGTGATTAAAAACATCCATTTTAAATAGTCAGATAGTTACTTTAGAGAAAGTTTGGGCACTTGTATCTTTAGTGATTTGAGTAGAAATCATGGTAACCTTTTTGTTAAAGCTGTCTCTTGAGTGTGGAATTTGCAAGTACCAAGCTACTTTTGGTATGCTATTCTTGCAAACTGGTCCTGTTCTCCAGAGTGCTGAATACATACAGTTTTCAAGTACTGTTTCTTTCCTTTGGTTGTGTGTGGTTCTTCTTTATTAATTATAGATCATCTTTTGGGTTGGGACAAATTTCAATACCACTGAGTATGCACAGAAAGACTTCATGATCTAACTGAAGTATGGTCCAGTTGTAGCTAAGCAGAGCCCCAAGAGGAGGCAAACTGCAGCGTTTGCAGCAGTGTTAATGTCTGGCAGATTTACTGCAGTAAATGCACTGATTCTGACACAGATTGACCAAATCTGCCTGGATCTGGAGCACTGACTGACCAGATTTTTATTTAAAATTTAACAACAAAACCATGACAGCTTTGAGCTTCATATGTTCTCCAAGGACACCCTCTAAAATTGTGTCTGACTGGGGGACTTGGGTGTGCATTTAGAGGCTCCAAACAGCGGTTACTCTTAGCTCACAAACACATCTTTTTGCAGTACCTAAAGAACAGCAATCTGGGCAACTTCAGAGGCTCTTCTATCCCTAAATGGCACCAAAGAAGCAGCTGCACATGAAGTGATTTAGTACTGAACACATTTATTACACTCATTTCTATCAATTTATTTTGTATATAGAGCTTTTTATACACATTTTTCTTAATTATGTAACTATCATGAAATGTCATGAAGCTATGAGTCGTAGTTTGTTTTAACACAGATTAAAACTGGTGTTTGGCCATTTGTTTTCTGAAGCTATTACTTGAATTGCTTCCCTTAGGTAGTGAAGTCTGATGATGTTTACAGGATCGCTTTCTTTGGTTTTGGGAGATTTCTCCATCATTCTTCCTAGCCCCTGTCCTAAGAACCAGAGAGCTCATGCTCATCAGTCAAGCAGCTCTATCAGAGATTAAGTATTTGTATTACTTTAATTGCCACCAAAGCATTGGAGGTGACATGCTGATTCTTTTCCGTTTATACTGCTTGCCTGACAAGACAATTAGCATGTCCTCTCTGATTTCTCCTGTCCCTTATCCTGTTACCAGCTTTATTGTGGGAAACTCATATATTCCTGAATGATGATTTACAATCATGAAGCTATCCCAGAAAGAGGCAGCACTCCTGCTGTTAAGCGTGTTCCGTTTTTAACTTAGATGAATGAAACATCCCTGTGTTATCCTGCAGTTCCTTTTGTATTTGCCAGCAAGGGTCATCAACATTTGCACTAATCGCAATGTCCCAGCTGTTTTACTTCCACAAAGTTATTTTTAATTGTGCTGCCTAAACTTGTAATGAGCTGTATTTAAGTTTGGGACAATATGTAAAAGATACCTGTAATAATGACGCACTTGTTTTTTTGTATGTTACAGATAGGACTCATCCTATGCACAGAGAAAACGTTGCCATTTATAGTTTAATACTTGAAGTAACTTTTTGAAGGGGGCTTTTATAAATTAATTAAATATAAAATCACATTGCTTTGCCTGGAAGTTCCTTCACATTTTATTTGTATTTGCAATGTCCCCGTGTGTATACTTTTCCATAAAGTTCTCTTAAGCCATTTATAACCAATGAAAGTGCATTCAAGATTTTGTACATCAGTGTTCAGACCTGTTCATACTTCTCTGAAGTATAATCCGTGTTTAATAAAAAAGTACCATTTTAAGCCTCTTTTCCAAAGTGATATGAATGGACTTGACACTTGAATTCATCAGTGAATGCGACATCAACTTAATAAAAGTATGTGAAAGAATCTGAAAAGTACTCAGCTGTAGCATCTGTGTATTAGATCAGCAAGAAAACCTGCCTACATGGGAAACCCTGCACCGTTGCTCCGGTTTTTACACTCCAGCTGCAACAAACCTAAGATTACACTCACTCTTGACACATCTTCCAGGTCACTGGGTCTTGTGGGGAAATAAAAAGCCTGATTTGTGGCTAACTTATTCCTTCAGGACACTAAGCCTGACTTAGAAGTCAACTGCTCGAACAGGAATCAGCCATGTTCCTTTTAGATCAGGAGCAATCTCTAAGAGAGCTGTAACACCCAAGTTGAAACTGACATGACAATGACACTGGCAGTTAAAATCAACAATTCTTTCCAGAAAGTTAATTTAAAAATTGAACACTGTATAACATTCTATTAATTCCAGCCTCATTCCTCTACCTCTGCAGTTCATTCCCCTTGGTCCTTGCATGCCTGATGACAAGTGCCATAGTTGTATCTCAAGTAGTGGTGCACACAGAACAATCCCTGAGGAAGGGAGTGACCAGCCCAAGCCATGTGGCCAGTACCAGCAGATGAGTCCTTTCAACACAGCAGGAGTGTTCTCCAGGCTTTCAGAAGGCAATCACTGAATCTATAAACTAGTTATCTATAAATCACCACCAGTGCACTGGTAACTTGCTGTTTAAGCCCTGAAGAACAGAGGGTAAGTAGATGGTAGAGAGCCATACAAAGAATTTCTCTAACAAAGCAATAATAAAAGAACATACACTGTTCCATAGAGCTACTTTTAATGTAGTATTTTGTACACCACACCAAAGTCTCATTTGTCACCTGCCCTAATTACAGTGAATTACTATTACAGGTATGACAGCAGATCCCAGAGTAGTGCATGACATGTGCCAAATAGAAATATGCTAAAGTCAACATGTCCACTTCTTTGACACATTTAAGTGGTTTAAATGATCGCTGATGTATCTGTGCTCAGGAAACTTGGCTTGTTTCAGGCTTTTGAACGCTTCCCACTTCGCACGTCTCTCTTCTGCGTTGTGTTTGTATTCCTGTTCCTGTGTTAGGTAAGGTTGGCTGAGCCAGTATTCATTCTCTGCTTCAATTTCCAACCTTCGGATCATTGCTTGCTTCATCGAAATGGTAATCTCTCTTGGTCGCCTGTACTTCCCAATCCATTGCTTTCCAGGAATTCTCTTTCGCAGTAATACTGTTGTTAAAAACATTTTGCCTTAAAACATAAAGAGGAATATAAAATACTCATTACCTTAGGGACAAAAGTAAAACTGACAAGAAAGATTAGCAACTCTGCACTCACTCAACTGCCTTTTAGCTGACTGGTTTGAAGGCTCAAGCTCAGAACCTGGTACTCACAAACCATCATACACAGCAGGCAGCACAAGGCCAGATACACTGGAAACTTAAGAATCAGAAGAAGAATCTGTGTAGCTTAAGAATTTCTTCAGTTATTCTTATAATGCAATTAAAGCATATCCTCCGTGAATTATTTTTAATTTACGGATCTCAAGAATGAAGGGTTCACTTCACTCATGCCTTCTTCAAATAGCTGTGTCGTCAAAACAGCTATTTCCAGCTTTGTCTTCTCTATCCAAATCTGGCCTTTCCTCAGCATTAGGTTCTGAGCTACAGTCTCTCCATAAGCTTATTAGTACGTAATTACCTAGTCTTGTATCCTGACCGAGGGAAATCTGGTTGGTAGAGAAAAACAATATCGTGAATTAGACCAAGTGGCGTAAGCGGAAAGCACCAACAACAGGCACTGACACAAGACGCTGGGTGTAAGGGGCAGGAAAGGCCGAATGCCGTTCAGACTTTACACAAGTGCTCTTCGTTAACCTGTTCATTAGTCCCAAACCCGCTAATGCCTATGTTTCGCATCACACGGCATTTCATCAGCGTTAGGGAATCGCAGAACACGCGAGTTGAACGGGACTCACAATGATCATCGAGTCCAAGTGGCCCTGCACACGACACCCCCAGGAGCCTCACCATGTGCCTGACGGAATGTCCAAACCCTTCTGAACTCTGCCAGCCTTGGCGCCGGGACCAACTCACAAGCGCGTCTACCGCAGCACAAACCAGCACTGCCGCTAACAGAGGCCAACCCACCCCGTTCCCACGGTGCAGCTGCACGCCGGCGTACCACTCTCTACCCCGATTTAGAAGCGAAGCCGCGGGGATCCGCGGGGTCACTGCTGCCCCAGTGCCCAGTTCCTCTCCCGGCCTCACTCACCGGGAAGCTCC
>VXBI01000855.1:255263-277197 GCA_013397375.1 Toxostoma redivivum | reverse complement strand
GCGCTCGAGCTGGCGGCAGTTTGAATCCGCTCAGCGCCGCCCGGCCCGGCCCGCTTTCAGCCGGGGCCGCCCCCCTCCCCCCGCGCGGCCTCCGCGCTCCGTTTTCCTCCCTCGGAGCCATGGATGTGACCGGAGGCTTCTTCGGCAAGCTGCGGGAGCTGGCCCTCACGCTGGAGACGGAGGTGAAGCAGCTGCAGCGGGCCATGAGCCGGGAGGACGCGGGTAAGAGCGGCCCGCGGCCACGGGGGGGTGGCACGGCTCGCCTGGGCCTGGCGGCTTCGCAGCTGTTCCTCGGGGCCCCGTGCTCAGTTTGCGTTCCCGTCTGCCGCTGTCCCCCTGTGTTCCTCTGGGAGTGCCTTTGGTGGGCCCGGAGGGCAGCCTGGGAGTCGTTCGGCTGGGAATAGTTCGGGCTCCTTCTCCTCTCGTTGTCTCTCTGAGCTCCTTTCTGGGTGTGCGGCTGAGTTTTTATCACGGAGAAAAAGAAGATGACTGGGATGAAATGGGAATCAGGTTCTTGCTTCTCCTTTTCGTGGATCGATATAGGAAAACATATGCAGGGGATGTTCTCTCTGTGGACAGATAGCTCAGGCTTCTAATTGTGCCTATCTCTGTGCTGTGTTTTGTCACGTAGTAGGTGCCCTCTTTTATACTATTTGCATTAGCCTTGGTTTCCAGTGAAAAAAGTAATCACTGCTGCATTGTGTAAGTGAGCAATGCATCTGCCAACGTGCAAATACAATGGAAGAATACAATTTTCTGCTGAGATTTGTTTTTCACTGGTCTCTAGAACACTTTTTTTCGATTTTATCCAAGCTCTTTAAAGATAAACTTTTAACATAAGTAATTCTTGACAGCCCAGGAACCTACTTGTTTTATCAATATCTGTCGTATACAATCTTAGCTGCAACATTAGAGTGGAAGCCTGGGCAGTTTCTCTGTGGAATTTAACATATCATAGAGCAGATTCTGCTGTGTGAGGTACCTGGCAGGAACTAGTTTTCTTTGCTTTTGTCTATATTCACTCTTTCTCTAATGTACAAATTCAACATCTCTAATATTATAGAAACATAGAATGGTTTGCGTTGGACCGGACCTTAAAGATCATCTAGTTCCAGCCCCCCTGCCATGAGCAAGGACACCTTCCACTAGACCAAGTTGCTCAGAGCCTAATCTAACCTGGCCTTGGACACTTCAGAGATGGGGCATCCACAGCTTCTCTGGGCAACCTGTTCCAGAACCTCATCATTCTCACAGCAAAGAACTTCCATCTAAATCTTCTCTCTCTTAGTTTGAGTTAGTTCCCCCTTGTTCTGTCACTACATGCTTTTGTAAAAAAAGTCCTTCTCCATCTTTCTTGTGAGCTCCCTTCAGGTACTAGAAGGCTGCAATTAGTTCATCCTGAAGCAGCCTCTTTTTTCAGGCTGAACAATCCCAATTCTCTCAGCCTTTCATCGCAGGAGAGGTTCTCCGTCCCTCTGATTATCCTGGTGTCACTCCCCTAGACTTTCTCCAACAGGGCAATGCCCTCCCTCTGCTGGCCCCCGCGGATCTGCTGGGTGCCCAGATCTGGATGCAGCACTGCAGGTGGGGTCTCAGCAGAGCAGAGAGGCAGAATCCCCTCCCTGGCCCTGCTGCCCACCATTGGATGCAGCCCGGGACACGTTTGGCTTTCTGGGATGTGAGTGCACATTGACAGCTCATGTCTGGCCTCTCGTCTGCTAACAGAGGAAATTGCATTCCCACGTAGAATGTTATTTTCATGCTAAAACACTAAGACACCTCTTTTACCATCTAAACTCTTTCATGTGAACATGCATCTTGAAGACTATGAAGATGAATCTCCAATGGCAGTCTTGCATGACCTCCATCGCGAAATCAAGACTCACAAGGTAACATCTTAACTTGCTTCCTTCTTGAAAAATTGTGTGTGTGTGTGCATATTCCATAAACTTATGGTTCTGTTTTGATTATTAAGCCACAATTCAGCTTTGTTAGTCATCAATTATAGCCCTTATTTTTACTCACTTACCTCTAAGTCCTTATAATGACCATGGATATTGGGGTAATGCTCAAAAACTTGTGCGTGACCCAAAGTAGGTTTAGCAGTGTTTCTTAGCTTGCAGTCAACATTGTACTCTGGTGAGCAGGGAACAAAGGTTACAAGGAAGTTGTAGCTGTGCCAAGGTATGAGAGAACAATTCAGGAACAGCAAAACAGTTAAGCTTGCTTGTTTTCCATGACCAGCCTTTAGAACCAAATCAATCTTCACAGAAATTTCAGTACCTTCAGCCATTCAGTTAAACTTGACAAAAATATTGTCTATTTCTTATACAGAAGTAGAAAAAATGGGTTATAGAAATGAGCAATATAGAAATAATTGAGTGATACAAAAGTGAGGTTTACCTTCTGTTCTAATTCTTTGTACATATGGAGTAAGAGTCCTAACTAGTTGCTGTTACCTCATATTTTTCTGGAGTAGAAGCATATAATTTTCTTGGCAAGGTTACTAGTAAGTAGTTTTTGTATTGTGCACTGTCATTACAGTTACTTTTATAAGTTTCCATACACTTATGCCCTATATATTCCTGGTATTCTGTAGGTGTATATACACCTGATGGTTTTCAGGTATAGAAAAGACCTAAACTCGCTGCTTATCTTTATCTGAATTGCAGTTGAATGCTTACTCCCAAAATGCTTCATGTGTAAACAACTACCATGTGATGATTTGAAAACCAGTATTTCTATGTTCCCCTTTCTGTCTCCAAAGGAAGAGGTTAGTGCCAGTCTTGATAAGAGTTGCTCTGAGGAAAAAGCGATTCATGAATTTATGAAGGCGAGTGAAATCTTGATGCAAAGAAATGCAGCAGATCTTGGAAAAATAAGTGAGCTGTTCCAGAAATATGGCTACAAACCACACATCAAAGACTCTACAGGTAATATTTCTTGTCAATACAGTATGTGAAGAAAAGTATTGTTTTTATTAAATGTTTCTCTTTAGGAGATCAAGTACATCCATGTTATTTGCTTTATAATAATATCCAGAGGGTAAAAGATTTTGTTGTGATTGGTGCTGTAAGAATAAATCAAAACACAAACACTTGGAATTAGATCTTCTGGCATGCCCTTAGGTTAGTGTGTGTTAGGTTTTGGGGTTTTTTTAGTAATAATTATATTTAGAAAACATGTTAGCAAGCATATTTTCATAACCCAGAGAATTACACTGCTCCAGCTTCTCATGCATGAGGAACTACTGTAGATGCACCTCAGCTGCTTTGTATTCACATGTGATGGTTTCATTAAATTAAATCACCCTAGAGAAAATCTTAAAATGTCTCTTTCACAGCACAAAAGGGATAAGAGAAGAATGTATGGGAATTAGGTGGTATGTGACAAGCAGTAGCATCTTAATCGTTGGAGAGGATGGCGGTCCTTAAACCAGTCAGAAAATTCATGTACAACTGTCTGAAAAGTCCTGATGTACCAAATGAATTGAAGTACTGCACCTGTCAATACTACACATATTTCTGCTGGTATCAAGGGCCCACTCAGGCTTCAAAAAGCCTTTGATGGGGTCTTAACCACCTCTGAGCATTATCCAGTCATTACACAAAACAAAATTATGGTTGCGAATTATATTGATGTCCAAGTTAAGCTCCTATAATTGTTTTACACAGATAGGGCAGAAAGCTCTGGTTTTTTATAGTACCTTTCTTCTTATTGCCTTTAAAGAAGTCTCCAAACAGGGTTAAATTATTTTTAAGTTGTATTTTTAAGCTAAGTGTATCTGAAGACACAATACCATGCACACCAGAAGGTATAATACTTCAAATAGCCTCCCTCCCCCTACCCACCTCACAGAATCAATAAAGTTGGAAAAGACTTCTGAATCATCAAGTTCAACCTGTGGCTGAACCGAGTCAACCAGACCATTGCCTTAAACACCTCCAGGGACACTGACTCCACCACTTCCCTGGGAAGTCATTCCAATGTCTAATTTATCCTTTCTGTGAACAAAATCTTGCTCATGTCCAACCTGAATCTCCCCTGGTGCAGCTTAAGACTGTGTCCTCTGGTCCTGTCACATGCTACCTCGGAGAAGAGGCTGACCCCCCATGCCCCCTCCTTTCAGGAAGTTGTAAACAGTGATGAGGTCTCCCCTGAGCCTCCTTTTCTCCAGGCTAAACACACCCAGCTCCCTCAGCTGCTCCTCATGGGACTTGTGCTCCAGACCCTTCACCAGATTAATTGTCATTTACTTACTACATCATGCAGAAATTCAAAAGCTTTTTGGGGTGCTTTGGTTTATCTAACTCCAAAAATGTACAAATTTCACATATTTTTGCAGCGGACTCTTGTTATCGTAAAAGCTGTCTCCTTTCACAAGTTTTTAGTTGCTGCTTCATAACCTTCCCTCAATAATATTTTTCTGCAGAATGAGCATTCTAGTACCGTGTGTAGCCTTTGCCCTTTCCCCAAAAACCTTTTAATCTCCATGCAGGGAGAAAAATACACTTATGTAAAAATCTTTGAATTTCCTTTTTCCTAGAAATAATATTTACCAACAGAGTGGAATTCAGTAAATGTGTGACTTATATTTATAGCTTAGTCATATGAGCTTTTGATATCTGTTGTAGCTTCAGGTTCAGTACTTTAAAGTGAAAGAAGTCATCTATTTTTTACAAGTAAAAAAATTTGAGTACTGGGGAAGTGTTCCTATTTATTTTATAAATTCTTAAAACAGAAACTTCTGACATAATTTTTTTTTCATTTCTGTTCTTAAAAAGAAGAGGAGGATGAAGTTAACAGTGAATCAGCAATGTCTGTCCAGAATAAATCTGATGAAGAAAAAGAAAATGCTGTATGTCACCCATCTGCTTTTACAGAGAAGCCACCGCTGCCCAGAGACCCACTGTGTAGCCCCCAGCTGTCTGATTTCGGGCTTTCCCAGTGCACTTTCTCCAGGCCGTGGAGCGCGGCCAAAGCGCAGCGCACAGCAAGTGCGCGTCAGCAAAAGGCAAGGAATGAGACCCCTCTAAAATTGCGAACACCCCGGGCTTTGCCCAAAACACCGAAATGTAAGCTAAAGATGGATGACTACGAGTGTGTGACAGCAAAACTTGAACACTTTGGCATTACTGAACATACTATGTGTATGAATGAAGATTATACGATGTCACTTATTCATAAAACTTCTCAGACAATCAAAAAGTAAGTTACTGGAGTTCAGATTGTTTCTCTGCTGAATTTTCTGTATTTCCTTCTTGCTGTACTAATTTCTTGCTCCTATTGCCCTTCTGTTTGTCTTCAGGTGGGTGACAGTTATCTCTCAGGTGCTGGGTCCTGTGTCATTTAACTCCCTACACATCTTTTCACGTACCCATTGCAGTGCCAGATGCTGACATGAAATGCATCTGCTGTGCTCCTTGCCTTGACTGCACCATAAGAATTTTCCATACACCATGTATTTACAAAGAGAAAAACACGATGTAATCTGTCATTCTGAAGGCAGGGTTTTCCTTAGCCAAAGGTTTGGGCCTGGGCTTGTCTGCCATAGATATTGCACAGCCATTGTAAAGGTTGCAGAAGCTTTATTAATATAAACAGAAAACAGTTTGTAAAGCGTTCAATAAATTCACAGAAGCACTGTATTGTATGCAACATAAGCCACACCTTACAGTTTATTCCTTTTGCTCCAGTATTCTGTTGAAAAGACTTTTCTAGACTTTCACTGTTCTAATTAAAAACAAAAATAATTGCAGCAGTGAGGTCATGAGCATAGTTAATATGTCATGTTTTTATAGTTAGTATTAGCAATATGTTCCATTTTAAAGGCTGACAGTACAGAAAATAAGGATCATATGCATGAAAACCACTTTAAAAATTCTACTGATTCTATCTGTTGTAAAAACTAAAAATCATATAGTTTCAACTATCTTTAAGACTTTGAAGGCAAAATTGACTTGAAAAAGTTACTTTTTTATTTAACCCAAAGTTTTAGATATGTTCATCTAAGTAAAATATACTGCTTCATATAGTGCCTATACAGTTTATTGGGGTTTTTTTCAGCTTAGACATTTTGTAGAGAGGATCTAAACCTGGTTACAATAGTTAAGACTACTTTTTAAACATTTAAAATAATTTTCTTTAAAGACACAAATTTGTGTGTAGGTTAAATAAGCTTCCACTTTTTGCCTAGTATCATCTCTTAAGTGCATATGCTATTTTTTCACTGGAAAATCTTGGATATGAAAAAATAATTTTTCAAATTTCTGTTTCCAGTGTTATGGAATCGATATTAAATAGCTTGTCACTTTGAAATCACTAAATTTTCTTTTATAATAATTTTGGGATCTCTCCTTTTTAATAGTTATGTAATTACTAAAATTACTTAGAAGGTCTATAGTATTTGATTTAGATAAACAGCTTTATTTAAACTTTAAAATTCAATTAAAAATCTTTTCATGTTCACAAGACCCTTTTTAGTTTAAAAGCAGGAAATATTTCCTCTTCTCTTTAATTCCATAGGTAACAGGCAGTTCAGAATAAAACCTCTAACACAGAATTGATCGTCTGTGGCATTTGTCCTACCCTGGACATCTGGTTTGGGTTTGGTTTTTTCTTAATGCCTTAGATTGAAATTTCAGTGTATTTGATCATTTGTGGCTGGACTGAACATTTGCATACCACAAATTACAGTAGAATCACAGATGAAAAAGTCTCTAAAAAATTTATATTTGAGAAAACTAATTTTTTACTTGCATATTCATTTTATGAATATTAGAAAAGTGATTAGGTTGGCAATATTTCTTTAATTGTAACTTCTTCAAAATACTTGAGAGCTAATTGGGGATTTTGTTTTCAGTTTGGTTCAAAGAGGAGATAATAATGGAGAGAATTTGCCAGAAATGACAGTCAAGGAGATCATGGTTACTCCTGCATCAAAATCAAGTAAGAGAGCTGAGAATGGTAAGTTAAAAATCTGTGAAATTAATATACATATGCATTTTTACAGAATGCGTGTGCAAATGCATTGTAAACACAATGGTTAACTTAAATTGTATTTCCGGTTAAATATGGTTAATTCAGAGCAAGTCATTGTATGAGCAGTAATAACTAAATAGTGTTGATGGCTTCTAAGGGAAAGTTTCTTACTCTCTATAAATTTTTCCTCATTCTTGTACTCATATCCAAATAGAATTGTGCAGAGGAATTAATAATTTTGTAACTGCATTTTCTCTGTATTTGAAATAAAAATACTGTTTTGCAAACTTAGCTTTCTTTTCCCTGAGAATACCCCTGGGATCTGTTTAAAGACCGGAAAGAAAGGGGCTAGCAAGACAGTAATTTAGGATTTTAAAGAGTAATGCTAAAACTTCTTTGAGAGGAAAAATGATTTCTTTTAAAAATCATGAGGCAAACATAGTGATGGGTAAATGAGAAGGTAAAGCAATGCTGATTTAAGCTGGGCTTCTTCAGTTATATTCAGTAATGGGACTAGAATGACTGCTTTGCATTTGCTGCTTTTAAGGAATACTGTAATTTGGATGGATCAAGCAAAATATCAACAATAAGGATACACAGTTTAAGAAAATGAAATTTGAGCTGATAATAGTTATATATGTGTGTGTGTACATACATATTTTGAATTTTATTTCTCTCACGTTTGATAACAGCAGCTGACTGGATGGCTTCTCCTATGGTATTTGTGTTCTGTACTCCTGATGTGAAAGTCTCTTCCAAAACAAAGGATACAGTGTTATCAAGGTCACCAGAGACAAAGGAACTGCCTCTTCCCAGTAATACAGCAACACCACAATGTCCAGATTTTCAAACAAGATGGCTAAAAGCAGAAGCTAAGGTAGTAAATAACAATTATTTACATTTTCACACACCTTGCCATAAGCAGATTTCAAAAATGTCAGTTTGGGGATTCTTTTCCAATACTATTTTTTTATGCCACCATTAAAGTTTTTTCTAGTAATAATTCTGTAAGAACATTATACTAAATATTTTACCTAACATAAGTGAAATATCTGAAGGCATTTAATACTTCTTTTGCAGCAACAGGTAACACCAGGGGGGAAGATTGAATCAGTGACAAAGAATAAAGCAAAAGATACGTCATGCAAAGAAGAAAGAATTCCTTTTGCTGCAAGCTCTCAGGAGTATCTTAAGCATTCTAGGGACCCTTCCCCTCCCAAACTGGAAGACTATGACCATTTGCTCAATACTCCTCCACCTCCAGAAATTACAAGGATACCAGATGATGTTCTAAAGGTTAGCTAATATGTTTTTTTTCCCCTAACTAATTTTAATATCAAAATACTAGAATTAAAAGGACCTAGTTGTCTCTGTAATCCATCTGGTTTCAGTTCTTACGTAATTTTTATTCCTTTTTAATGTTTCCTATAGATGCTTTCCCAATATAATCATAAGACAGATGCCTCTTCTAAGGCCAAGGAAATGGAGAACAAGGCAGGAAATAGTACAAGATATGAAAGTGATTCCACTCATTACTGCAACAAAGAGAACAGGTATGATTACATTTTACAAATTTGGTTAAGTAATTTAATTTGTAGGAGGTACAAAGAGGCTTTAATATACTTTGAAATTCATGTAGCTGCTTGCTCTTTAACTATCAAAACAGCTCTTATTTCTGTGACTAAATAACTGAGTTTTGGCATGGTATATGACTACCTGTTTATGAAGAACAAATATTACAGCTGATGGTGTGTTTGGATCCTCCCAAATAAAAAAAAAGGGGGAGGGGAAGGCAGATTTTTACTGTATGTTTATCTGTAGGTATGCTTTGCTTTGTGGCAATCAAAGCATCAGTGAATGCTTTCTGAGTAAACTTAGGCAATAAAATGAAAGAATTTGGTAAAAAGTGTCTGAGTGAGAATTGATTTCACACTTGTTTTGGCAAAGACTAAATTCTTTTAATGAAAAGCTACAATAAGTATGAGTAATCTTAGAACAGTTGAATTAACAATTAGAACAATTAATTTATAGTTTTATAAAGAACACCATCAATTTGAATATAAAGAAACTTTTATGACAACTTTATCAAAGTATACATATTCCTGATTCAGTGTAATATCTATTATGATTGTTGATATCTGTTAAACTTAGAGTCTATAGAGATTATTTAAATAGGAGGTACAAGAAACATGTAAGGAGCAACAACCCAGAGTGAGACTGATGAAAGTTGGTTTCTTACTGTACTTGGGAGTTGGAATCCATTTGAGTAATCTCACTTTAGCTGACCCTACATTTTTTTATTGTCAAGATAAAAAAGACAAGTTTTCAACATTGCTGTTTTCTGCTAATCCAAAATACAATTTAAATAATCTCATGAACACATCTGGGTATATTTTCAGAGGATATCGTGGAGTTTTCAAGCCAAACATCTGAAATCAAACTGAAGACCATGTTGAAACTTTCACATTCATGGATCTTATTACCAAATCATAACAAGTTCAAAAAGCAAAAGGAAATACTGGTGAGAAGAAAAAGCCATACCGAGAAAAGGCTTTTTTAATGGAGAAAAATTCTTTATCCATTATGTGGATAAACTTGTTTGAACTAACACCTTGTGCTTAATTTTCTACTGACATTATTGGCAAAATGTATTGAGAGGTTTCAAATATACTGCACTTCAAAGAGGAATGGAGATCCATGTACAGGGTGGTACTTCAGTTGTTTGTTGTGTAGGGATTGCATTGGCAGTAGGCTGTAAAGAGTGCAGTTAGGTTGTAATAAAAGGAAAGTCCAGTACACTGCTTTAACAAATGGCTCTCTCTGGCTGCTCTGGTGACTACCTTGTTTCAGGGCTGAGGCTGAAGTCTGGTACTTCAACAGTATTTGGTATCTTCAACAGAAACAAGTAAAACTTTTTGTATTGGAAGAGTAAATCCTGCTTTACTGTTTAAAGCAATTCTGGGCTTTTAGTCCTTTCTGACACATTCCTGCATCAGACCAACTGTTACTTCTCTGGTAGACAGGCATTTCCCTTGCAGCTTCTTTCTTTATACATCAACATAGTATCAGGTGCCATGCATCTGGTTTCTTTGTAGCTCTAGAAGGTGACTCTGGCTCTACTGTGAACCATTTGAAAATGTGCTGCTGTTACTGGTTATGGGTATCTTCAGCTGCTTGGAAGATTTGGCTGGCAGGCCTGTGAGTGATTGCTGCTGCCATGTGTATTCTGTTCAGTACTGGTGACACTTCTGATTTATCTAACCCTGTAGTAGCTGACCAAGCTGTAGAACTCAGAGCTCTTTGGCACTCTTTTGGTAGTCATAGCAATTAGGATTTTTTTCCTACCAGCACTTTCACTGTTTTCCACTAGAAAAGCCAGCTCCATATCCATGTTTGGAGCCAGTTTGCTGTTTCCAGCGTCAGTTATTCCTCTAAGTCACTCCAGGACCGTTCTTACCATTTCTTCTAGTTGATAACTGAAATTCTCCTCATTTATATGAGGGCAAACATGTAGCATATGAAAAGGGAGAGACTGTCCCAGAAGATGGGGATAAGTGGATGCTTTTCTGAACCCAGCTCCACATTTTTTTTAAGTCTTCAGGATACACAGACATCTAGAGATGTCCACAAGTATTTCTTCATTTGCTTAGACTTGTTCTGGTTAAATCTTAACAAGTAAAGGTGCCTTTTTCCTGCTATTACAGTCATTTTCCAGGATAAGTGTACATCAAATTAATTGGAGAAGGGGATTTTCTACTAGCTCTGACCTGAGCACATTGTCATTGAAAATACTAGTTTCTGTTTAAAAATATGTATGTATTAATGTGTCAGTCTGTGAACTTAATTAACACTTTTGGATACTAAATAAATCTGTCTCCAATGCTTGGCATCTGCTATAAGAGCACTAATTTGTTCTACCCATCCTCTTCAGAGAACAAAGGCCAAACCTGCCTCCAGCTTCTTCATAGACTGAAACCACGTGGTGGGGTGAATGCTGGTTCTGGAATCTCATGGCCTTGAAAAGGTAGAAAGTATTCTTGCTGCAGAGCAAGAGGTTTTCAACCAGGCAGATTTACTAGTGCTAAACAGAGGGATTTCACAGCCTGCAGTCTCACTCTGCAGCACTTAATGACTACTTTCCCGTCCTGAAGCAAGCCAGATACCCTTTTAACATGAAATGGAACAAGCAGCACTACTGTCCCAGACCGCTATATTCCTCCTGCTTTCAACAATGAAATTCACAAAAGGGCTTAGAGAAGTCTTTTCTCTAAACCTGAGAACAGCTCAGCACTCCACTGTGCTTTCCTCCATTAGGGAGGAAAGCACCTTGTGAACCTGTACCTTGCTGTGCTGGCGTTCTCACTGCAAGGCACTTGTATCATTTTGCTTGCCTATTAATGTTTTCTGCTACATATCATTAACTAATATGAAAGGGATTAAATTAATATTTTGAGATAAAAAATATCTTCAATATGATAATTGAAGCCTTAAAATCTCCCTGTCTACTCAAGAAATTGTGACATGATACAGGGATTAGACTTTTTGGAATCAAGAAATGAAGTTGTATGAGTTGGTTTTGTTTTTCTTGCCTGCAATATTACTTTAATACACATAATATTGTTGTTTGTATTTGTATTGTTTTTTATAGGCAAAGCATTGCTCTGAGGTAGGTATAATTATGGCAGCAAAGCAAAAACTAGTTTTAGTTTGCCATACTTCACCTTTGAAATTTTTTTAGGTTTCAGGATGTCCTAAACAGCAGTTTGAGTAATGGGAGTGAGGGGGGGAAATGACAGAAGTGAAAGTGGAGGCACTGAAACAGGCTGCCCAGAGAGGCAGTGGAGTGTCCTTCTCTGGAAATATTCAAAACCCACCTGAAATGCAATCCTGTGCAATCTGCTGTAGCAAGGGGGAGGGGGGGATGGGATAGGTGACTGTGTGGCTGTCTGATACAGTGGAATAACCAAGGATGTAGCCATGGGGCTGGAGGAGAGTAAAACTCCTCTTAAGCCAGTGTTGCTGCTGGAGAAAGGCTCATCCAGCTGCACTCTAAAGTTAATAACATGTCAAAGTAGGAATGATGCAAAAGAACTTAAATTTTACATGTTGGTTTGTTGTGGGGTGAATCTCTTCAGCAGCATTGGCCTGTCAGGAAGTGCAGTTTGGATAAACAGTAGCTACATAAGTAGCAAACCCACTGGTTCTGTAAGAGACAGTCATCAACTGAAAACAAGTAAAATTGCCAGAGTATGGTTTTGTTTTGTGCTTTATTTAGTTAACTGGGGGCTTCCACTAGAGGCCGTTTCACCAATTCCCTTGCACAGAATCTAGGGGTTGTACAGTTTTACAATGGATTTGTTACTTTGCCAAGACACTGGAAGGCTAATTATTTATGCTTTCTCTTCTAGTTTGTCCTTCCCAACAGTAATCTCAAGCTCAGTTTTTGCCCATGTGAGTGCTGGATCAGATGTAAGGGAAGAGTGAGAAGGAGATCACATCTCCTAGCAGTGCCTGCTCTCAGAAAAGTTTGAACACAGCATAAAATTGCTTTTCAGTATCTAAAAACATCTGGGAAGTAACCAAAAAAGCATAGCCTTTACTTTTGTTTCACTTGCTGTGGTTCTTAATATTTTTTTTCTTTTTTTCTTTTTTTTTTAATATATCAAATGTGTCAGCTAACAGAAGCTTCTCCCCTTAATCTCATTTATTGTCAAAGGAGCATCTCAATTGTTCTGCCCAGGAAGCCCCTTACTAAGATGGTAAGTGCTTTCTTATCTGGGAAATACTCTGCCTGAGGTTGAACACAATTATAGATCTCTCAGTGAAATTAAACTTCCCAGATGGTTGTCAAAGGGATAATTGACAAGCATTACTGCAAGCCTCCCACTGTGCTTTTATTGATCATTTTATTAACCACAGACTGGAGCAGTAATTGGAGTCCAGGTTTCCTTGTTTTTTAAAGCACCATGGATGCTTTAAATTTCCTGTAAAATGCCATATTTGCTTTGCTCCCTCTTGTCACTATTCAAATGTTCCGCACTCATGGTGGTTGCATGTGCTCCATCAACAGCTGTAGCTGGTGTTGGATCTGCCTTCTATTTCAGGAGTACCTTGTTATTCACCATGGGACAATAATACAGATATTGTGGCATTTGTAAGAAGCAAAGACAATATCCAGTGGCCACACTATGGAATCACATATGTATTAGTCCAAAGAGGCACAATTTTCTGCCAGGAAGACATTGGCTGATGCTGCCTGGATCAATTTAAATGTAAAACCTTATGCTGTTCTTGCACTAATACCTTCTTTCACAAGGGGGCAGTTGACATCATAGCAGGGAGCTGACCAGATCCAGAAATTCCTTTGAACTTGTCTTGCCTAACTCAAGTTGAAGAGTTCTCAAAAAAAGTAGCACAAATGTGTCCGCATGGGAAATGGTCCATAGAATAAGGTGCTCTGTCACACAGATATTTATCCTGGGAAGATGCCAAGCAAAGCATAGTTTGCAGAATACCCAGCAGGAAGGGGTTCAGATACTTCCATAATTTTTGGTATACTGTAATTCCTGGCTTAAAGCCCTGGGGTTACATTCTTTAATAATTGCTTACAAAATTGTTGTAAGCCAATCTAAGGCCTTCTGCACGTTCCCACCTTTTCTCTCCCAGCTGCAGGTCCCATGCTGTAGGTTGTTGGTTGCTTCACAGCAGTTGTGGCTGCAGGGAAATCCATTCCTGCTTGCCCAACCACCAGGGGCTAATTACTGTTTTCCAGGATTAAATTGTTCAGGGACTGTGCACTGACCCAAATCACTGCCTGCCTGCAAAGGTGTTGGCAGTTGTTGAGGCATGAGAAGGGAAAGGACGGGTGTGGGAGCCACGACATCCTCCTTCCCTGGCTGAGTGAATCCTGTCCTGTCTGTCCAGCTGCTTTGGTAAGGTGCCTAAGGCTGTTCCTCCATAACCACTCCAGTGGCAGCTGAAGAAATTCCTCCGCTTCACCACAGCACCCAACACTCCTCACAAACTCCCCTTCCCCCTCCCTGCTTAGGTGGTTGTCCATGAATCAGACTGGAGAGAAGAGAGCCGCTAGGACCAACTTGACATTTGGAAGAGGGCCCTATCCATAGGTGCAGAGTGCTGTGGTTTGTTCCTGGCCACGTATGCTGCTGTGGCTGGTGGGACCTATTTCAAACCTTTAGTACTTTTATAAGCATGTGCTTCCCTTCTCCTTTTCTAGCATAAGCCTCCTGCTCTCCAGAGCAGTTGTTAAGGCAAAGGCAGCAGGAGTGGGATATGTTTTACCTGGACTCTACGCTGCCCCAGCTGAGCAGGCACTTGGGAGTCAGGGACTGCTATGTGCCTGGTGCTCTTCCTCAAGTGCCCTCCCTGAAACCACTGTTGTGGTTTCCCCTCCTGTCTTCTAAAACCTGGCCCACATGCAGTTTCAGGCCCCCATTAAAGACCCCCAAGCCTTTTTAAGTCTGAAAACACTACCTCGTGTTTGCCTGAAGCATGGCTCTGGGAAGTGACAGCTCAGCCAGCACTTGGAGGAGCTCACCCGGATGAGCCCTTGAAGCTGTCATCTGCACTGGATTTTCTTGCTGAGTGTTGGGGAGGTCAATTGATTTTTTTGGTCAGGTTGTCTCTTTTTAAGGCTGTCAGTTCTGTGAGACTGGAAATACCCCAGGGAGGGTCCCAAACACCTCAGCCCCTCTGAACCCAGCCCTTAGGCAGTTAGGACCTAGTCCCAGTATGCCAGCCAGGCACCTCCTCACCATTGACAGGTGTTTGTGGCCAGGTGCACAGCACCACGTGTGTGTTTTGCAAGGCACATTCCTCAGGAGGAACTGATACTCTTTTTTTAACCCATCTGAGTTGCACAAAGTCCAGATTCCAGGGCTTAGACAACAGCACATAATTGGATTGCTTTGGTTTCAGCAGGTCGAACCTTAGCTGTTGCATTACTTATAGTGCTGTTCTTTGAACACTACCCTGCCATCATTCACCTGCTCTGACACAATAGGATTTCAGAAACCTCCTCATTTTCCCATGCTTTCCATTGCAAAAGTGAGAACTTGCTGATAATGCTTAATATGTTCCTGCTGCATCTCAGCTGTTTCTGCTTTTGACCAGAGCTGTAAAGTAAAATTTTAGTCTCCACAATTGCTCCAGTCCTCCATGGAGGAAGGATTATGTCTGGTGCTGCCCAGGTTATGGAAACAAGTGTGTGAGTTGTTTAAACTAAGGAGGAAATTAACCCCCGCACCAGGACTTCTCCCAAAAGTGTTGCAGAACTTATATCAGGCTTGTGCTGCCACTGCAAGAAAGGCTTTCTGATGCTGTAGTCTCTGTTCATGGACATACGTACATATGTGTATGTTCACACTTGTATGTACCTGTACTGAAGGGATGATGAAATCAGAATGTGACTGTGAAAACTTAATTAAGGCCTGAGCATGTAGAAAAGAATTTTTTTTCCTCTCCCTGTTAACTGAAAGCCTGGCTAATGATCAACAGTGGCAGCAATATTTATGTAAGGTGTAACAAGGTAATGGTCTGGGGGTTCTTAATGAGGAAAAAAAATAGCATTTTTTAGCAAAAAAAACGTTTGAACCTTCTTTTCTGTTTATTAGATATTAAAAAAAAATAAGAACATTTATTTTGGTGCATAAAATGAGGGAGGAAAATTAGAACTAAGAGTCAAGTTTGTTTGAGGAACCACAGCAGAGAGTCCTTCATGACAAGCTAAACCTAGACAGGCAGGAAAGACACACCAGAAGGGACATAGAAAGAGGAAGAAGCCCAACTATGGGATCAGGGCAGCCTCCAGCAGGTGCTACTGAGGGTAAAAAAGAAATTAGGGGAAGTTAACTTGGTTCTGCAGCTGGGACTATTTGACTGTGCTGCACCCCACTGGCAGGATGCGGAATGTTTCTGGCTCTGCCAGGGAGCCCAGCTCACCGGGCTTGCTGCTGCAGCCAGAGAACATAAGCTGGAGACCTGTGGGAGTGATCTGGATGTTTGTCACTGATTAGAGACAAAGAAAAATGGCCCTCTGAGATCTCGGAATCTTTTTTGGTTTTTTTCACTCCAAGATGTGTAAAAGTTTTTGTCTGGCAGTTCTTCTGCCCGAGGTGGAATTAATCTGACCCCTTTTGTTTTCTCAGTCTCAAAGTTATTATTTTCTTATCTGTAATATTTTCTCTCAGCCCAGCGAGGTCTGTCTTGCCGGGCAGCCATGGCACACTCTCTGCCCCTTCAGGGCGGTGTTATCTTTTTATACTAAAAACTACATACATTATGTTTACAATTATTTCCCAATTACTATCATCTATACTAGACAGTGAACTTCTACTCTAAACCAATCCAAAAGTGCCAACTCCACAATAGAAAATGGAGATGAAGAAGAAAGACCAAACATGTGCTTTTTCCTCAATCTTCTGTTCTAAAATCCCTATTCCCAAAAATCCTAAAATCTATATTTCACTCTATGATAACACTACTTAAACTTCTGTGACTTTTAGGTTCTCATACAAAGCTGGTAATTTGTTTCAAGGGCTATAATCAAACCCACAGATGTTGTGGGCATCATTCCAGGATCTCAGAGCCCCCTGACCAGGGTCTCAGCAACTCTGGACTCCCAAAGGGATGGCTTAGACTTCGACACTGAGAAAGGACAGGGAGAAGGGGAGAGACTTCTCATTGTCTGAGAGACAGGGAGAAGAGAGAGAAGGCAGGTGAGGGTAGGTGTGGTATCCCTGGCAGGATATGGGCAGGAGGCAAGAGCTGTCGGGCTGCTGGGCATGGGAGGGATTACCTCTGAGAAGTGTCAAAGTCAGGAAACCTTTTTTGGAGAGCTGACATCCTAGTTCTTTGCCTTACTCAGCTGGAAGATAAAAAGCCTTGGAGGAGTGGTTGCTATTGACACTGTAAATATGTAACAGAGTTGTATCTCTTGGGCCTTCAATGATCCAAAAAAGAAAAATATCTCGTCCAGCTGCCTTGATGAGGAACAAAAATTCCTCATCAAATTGCTGCCTACAAAGCAAATCCTGTGGATTGACAAATCTGGATGCAGTGTTGTCTACACCACTTCCTGATGGGATTGTTCACTGTCGATGATCGTATTTTAATTTCCCCAAACCACAGTGCTCTACATATTTTGCTCTTTTTAAGGACTGACATCCCTCCTCAACTTTTCTAGTGGCTTTCAGAGACAAACACAACCAGCATACTGTGACTGAATTCCCTCCTGTCCACTAGGAGCTCAGCTGGTGACAGCTTCCACTTTCCTTTCACATCTTGCCCCAGCTGCATGGTTGTACCCTGGTGCTGTCTGCTTCCACAGCTGCTGCCATCAGCTTGGATTGCTAGCTGATATATATGATATAGGAAACCCCTAATCTGAACTACATTCTTCTCTCAAGTGTCTTTCCCCATAAGAAGCTCTGCACTTTTGCATTACCTTTCTGTGTGATTTGAGGGCAAGAGATCCCAAAAGATGTTTATCCTGAAACAGCTGGGGAAGAGATCAGCTGAGCTTTATACATTCATGGCAGTCGAGGGAAGGTAAACTCCTCAACCAAACAAGCTGAAGGAAATATTTGCTACTGAAGGCAGCTCTGCATGTTCATTTCCTGGCCATTTTGCTCCATGGGTCATCACATATAAAGCCAGTAGATGTTTTTTCCTCTGCCAGCTGGGAAGGCACCAGCATTCCCTGGCCATGTCTCCCATTCCAGCAGCAAAGTCAAGCTGCATCCCAGAGCAGCTGAGTCACAGACACAAGCTCAGTTACTGCTGTTGCCTTTTATAGTGACTACATTTAAGAACTATCCGTAAATGTAATTAAAGCAAAAACCAGGACACAAAACTGAGGAAATGCCCATATTCCTGTGTACCTCTAATGGCAGGTTTGTCCTTCCCTTTGGAGGGAGCTGTGCAATTCTGTAATTACATGCTGGTTACTCACCGTGCTCATTTTGCAGGACAGATGATGCCCTGGGGCAATCAGACCACTTAGCAGTGGTCTTTGCTTTTCTGTCTGTCCAGGTCTATCAGGTGTCCCCAACCTGAGAAAGCTTGTCCCTGGTAACACAAGTCCCAGAGCTGCTCCCATGCGTGAGTTTCTCACAGCAGCAGTATTTGTAGCACCACTGCCTCACACCAGAGGTGACTGCGCCACAAAAAAAACATCCCATCCATGCCAACTCTGGCAACAATAAATCAGCCCCACTGCCACTTCCAGGCTCAGTCCTTTACAAGGAGAATTTGTGTCTTTTCTTTAAAAAAAAGGTGGGGACCACTTTTCAGTCTTAGGGGAGAAGTGACTCATGTAGGTGAGTCTGTGAATGAAAGCCATTCCTGAAGGCTGAAATTTCAACTCCCTAACTTAGAACTCAGAGAACATGGACAGAAGAGGCTTAAGCCATGGGCAGAACTCCCTCAGGCTATACTAAACTCCTGAGAGGAGAAAAAAAAATACATATAGATCCCAGCTCATGACACAAAGCACACCTTGTCCTCAGCAGACAGGAACATTTACTTCAGTCCTAGCCTTTGCTCAGGCCTTAGGTGAGGAAGGTGGAGATTCCAATGAGCAGTTACTGCTTCTACTCCTGCCCTTGCCTTGCTCTGAGCACACAGGGGCTAAGGTGCAGAAACCAAGCACCTTATCCTGCCTGGACCAGCTGGATGCTCCCAGTCAGCCAAGGACAGCTGGACCCTGCTGGAAGACCAGAGGCACCTGCACATCTCAGCATCTTCCCCCAGCAGTGACAGAGGGAGTCAAGCTGGCAAGCACTGAGCTAAGTCCCGCCATGCACCACTTTGCTGAGACACAGGTCACCCCTTCTTCATCCTGCTCCTTAAGGTACCAGGCAACACCACACACACACCAGTCTTCCAGTTGCCCACAGACAACTGAGATCCCTGAGCTACTCCTTCCTCCATTTTCAGATTCTAGAAGCTGACTGCTTAACACCCTCAACATACCCCAGCACCATTAGTAACTTCTCATACAGATCAGCCTCGAGCATTGATACACCACTGAACAGTCAAAATATTAATAACATCAGTTTTTATTCCAAACAAGACAGAACTACTGAACACCATAATCCTGGTCTTATATCACAGAAGCCTTTAAAACACTGGACATACTAACTTACCATTCAAACTATAACCATCAGGGACAGGACGATGGCGCTGCTGAAGGAGTTTCTTCTAAACAAACTAAAGTTAATGTTTAAGAGTTAACTTTCTTCTACAATGCTCAGCTTTGTCTTCAGATGCTTAGCAACAAAAGCAAAAAAAATAAGCCTGCTTTAGAACAGCAAGTAGGAATAAACAGAATATGTAATCATACAAAGAGAAGCAAGACTTTAGTAAGGTCTCATGCGGCTTGATGGGGGTGGTGCACGATTTGGAGGAGTAATTGCTATATCCAAGTAGTCTCCTATCTGGAATTTCTGAGACTGCAATGTCATGGAATCATCTGTGCCCTTCCTGCCCGACATGGTGCTGCCGATCTCCTTCACCCTGTGAGTAGCAGAGGAAAGGCAAGTTAGTTACCAGTGGCCAATCTCTCCAGATGTGCAAAACAGGAACTGCACTGGCTCATAGCTTCCTTCCCATGCCACTCCCTGCACTGCACTCATGTGGCTGTGTATTCAAAACGCTGGGGTTTTTCTCTGCAGTCCTGGGTGCACCAAGAAAAGCTACACCAAATGCTCTGACAGTACAGAGGAGCATTCTACCCTATTATGTTAAATACTAGTGAGAACTCCTTACCCCCTGCCATACAAAGCACAAGACCCCACCAGATTCCAAAGGAGGGTACATCCATTGGATGCTGACAAAGATTAGTTCATGCCATTTTGGAAGAGAAACACCTGCAACAAGATCACTGCTGTAACTCAGGTGCAAGACCTACCAGGAAAAAAGCATTATCTCAAGTTGGAGGGCCATTTTCCACTTGCCAATACAGCAACTAAAGCTTTCAAGGACATAGGTTCATAATTTTGGGAACACATTGATAGGGATGGTCACCAAGCCCAATTTAGAGCGGTCATCATACAGAACTTCAGAAGTTTGGTATGTGGGCTCTGAACTTTAAATCAGTGTTAATGAAGAATAATTTACTGTTCTGGTGCCCAAAGTACTTTATTAACTCAGAGAAAAAATGCCATTTACCTATAGCCAGGCCTCTTGAGATCTGTAAAAACAATTGCAAAGTTGAAATGTGTGCCCTTCTTCCGTGCTTCTGGGTAAACTTCTTTCACTAAACTGGTCAGCTCCTTCAGAGTTGCATCCATCCTAGATTAAACAAACAAAACAAAGTGTTTCACACTCTCAATGGAACAGTAAAAAAAGCTTCCCAAAACATTTAAGATGGAATCAATATATTGCTACAACTTAAGCATATGTTTCTTTGCCTTGGCATAGCCTATGTCCAGTTACTGATTGTAACACCCGGGAGAATTCACCCCTTACTGCACACTGGGGGCAACACGCTCTACTGCAAATGTGTCTAATTCCCTGCGACATTCAGATGAATCTCTTCATGTCTGTATACATTTCAACATCTGCATTTCCACGTCTCTCTGAAGACTTACCATTTAAAAAGCAGGAGCCTTTTTTTTTTAATAATACATTCATACAAGTTACAGTGTAAGAGTTTCCTCACCTAAGCTGACATCTGTATTAAAAAAGTTTACTATTAGAGGAAAAGTGAGAAAAGCAGAAAAATAAAACAGCTGTCCATTTCTGCCCTAGCAGGCAGCACTCCTTTATCCAGTCTTCAACCACAGCAGGACTGAAGCTCATGTGTAGAATTTCAAGAACAAAAGTAATCAGTCATCGCAAGTAAAGTGTCTCTAATTATACAGACTGTGCACTCACTCCAAGCTTCAGGCAATCAAGAAGCAGTGTGTTGACAGACAATGCCCATTCTGACTACTGCAGATGGGAAACAACTTAGACACCACCAACAGTCTGGACAGAGTCTGTAAATCCCACTTAGAAGTAAATTACAACTGCATGCTTTGGTAGCCACAAAAATTGATTTCTTCAACTACACAATGTATAGAGTTACAGCACTGGCAAACATCCTAAGGGTTTAAAAAGCAGAATAATTCCTTTTCAAAGGCATTCTTCAAAATACTACAAACAAAACCTAACATGTTTGCAATGGAAACTAAGGCAGTTCTCCAAAATAAATGAGACAGTGATAAAAAGCAGCTCTGGTTAAAGCAATGCTACCTGACCATGCAAATAAAAACCTCATTATTCCACTCTCAAAAGGGTCTGAGTTAAACCACCAAACCACTCACACAACATTTCAAGCCTACTGGGACAACTACAGGGCTATCGGAACAAAACATACGATTTAAGGAGAACCTCTATGCTGAGTAGATGTGTTGTGACAACCATTGCCACAGCACAAGCCACCGATTGCATGCAGCAGTAAGTGGGCACTTCAGCCACACTAAGTCTCAGGGGCTGAGCGCTCATTACTGCGCAGAGCTGTGCTTCCACAGACGCCTGCTCAGCTGCCAGAGCACAGCCAGAACCGCTCCACACCAGCGGCGGCGAAAACTCCTCCGCGTGTCCTGCACAACTCCCTGGGGCCCAGGCGAGGCCTCGCTGGCCCCNNCGCGGGCCCCGCGCCATGGCCAGGCCTGGAGAAAGTGTCACTCACCAAGTGTAGATCTGCAGCTCGCTGGAAGGCACATTGCCGCGGGAGAACTCGTCCATGCGGTGGTGCCGCCCATTGTTGGTAGTGAAGACGCGAAGCAGCAGCGGGCACGTCTGCGGGGTGAGGCGGGGGTCAGAATGAGCATGGGAGCGAGGAGCAGCAGGGGCGTGGAGTAAGATGAGGGGGTGTGGATTAAGACGAGGGGGTGTGGATTAAGACGAGGGGCCGTTCGCCTCCCCCCCCCCCCCCCCCCCCGGG
>VXBI01000855.1:219863-255228 GCA_013397375.1 Toxostoma redivivum | reverse complement strand
CGTCGTCACTAGGCGCTCATCACTCCCCCCACCCCTGCTGTCCGCCCTGGAGCGGCCCGCGAAGCGGCGCGGCACCAGCACCCCGTACTCTGGACACCTTCTCGCGGTCGATCGGTTTCTCCGGCTCCTTCTTGATCTCCTCCTGCGTCACCCGCGACTCCACCGCCATCTTGCCGCGCCGCTCCCGGATGTCGCGCCGCGCACCGCCCATCTCGCGAGAGCAGGGGCGGGGGGCTGGGCGGGGCTCCTCCCCCCGGCCTGAGGCACCGCCCTTCCCTCAGGGAGCCGCGGGTCTCTTCTAGGGGGAAAAGCTGTTCGGTCCGCTGCTGTAAGTAGCAGTAGGGTGAAATGAACTAGCGGGAAATCTACTTAGAATCTAGTTTCCCTTAATCTTACATTCAGGGAAAGGTCAAATGCATACGCTTCCCGTTTACGTTTTTTCTTTTTCCCACAAGTGGAATCTTTTATTAGGTTAAATTTGAGTCTGCAGGTGTCTTACAAAATAAGCGGGATAATACGTATAAAAGGATAAAAAATATGTGGTTTTGTGATAGCTTTTTTGAAACGTCGAGAGTTGCTTGTTACTCAAGTTGTGGGGGAAGAGGGACTCAGTTGTTTTCACAGAATTTACAAGCGTCATTTTCTTGGATTATTTGCTCTGAATTTATTTCTCATTTTGAGAGTAGAACAAAATTAAGTTTCTCTGTAAAATTAAGCAGAACTTTCAGGTGCAAAACAATCACATATCAGGGACTCAAAGATTTGCCGAGGCTGGAAGGGAGCTCTGGAGGAGGCTGCGCCCTCCAAAGCCCTGCTCGAAGCAGGATCAGCAAGAGCTCTCTGGATTCTGAGTATGCCCAAGGATGGAGATCTCTGGGCAACCTGCTCCAGCGCTCAGTCGCCTTTGCAGTTAAAAAAGAGAGGCGAAAAAAAAACAAAAGTTCATTTCTTATGTCACTTTGTGCCCTTTACCTCTGGTTCTGTGGCGGGGCATCGCTGAGAAGCCTGGCTGTCAGTCTTTGCTCCTGCCCGCCAAGTATTCCCACACAGTGAGCCGTCTCTATGAACAGTCCCAGCTCCCTCAGCCTGTCCTCACAGCACACATCCTCCCATCCCTCAGGCACCCCGTTAAGTCGTATTTGATGCTCTGTTACTGCGGTGTGCCTGCACTCCTCACGCAATTCCCTGTTGGTGCTTGCAGCAGAGATCAGCCCGTGTGCCACCGGAGCTATGCCTCAGGGTCCCCGCTGTGCAGTGTACGTCTCGCAGTCAAGGGGCTCAGGGTGCCTTGGGGCTGCTGTCCCGACAGTAAGCCGAGCACCAGAAGTAAGTATTCTAAGTTCTGCACCATGCAAAAAGCAGGTGCTTGTTCAGGTGGTGTAAGTGTTGAAGTACCTGTGATTTGATTTCACTCTTCCAAACACTGTAGATGCATGTTTCAAAGGTATTATTTATTGAAAAAATATTTAGGGGAGAAAAAATTCTAAAAGTATAAAGGGGGATAAAAAGTATTAAAATATTCACTTATGTTTCTTTGTATATCATAAAGAAGAAAAGGGGTTATTTAAAAAACAAACAAACAAAACGCTTCTTGCACTTCACTCTAATATAACCAATAGTATTTGGTTTAAAATGTTGATTTATGGCTCACCAAATACAAGATGAGAGAACCAGCAACCTACTATAGCTGACCCTCAGTTTTTATTAACTTCTTTTTGTAGTAGTCTGGATAAGGTTGTAGAGTTTTTAATCTACATTAAGTTACAGCATATCATCATTTTCTTACCATAGGCAATGACTCAGCCTTGCCACCATTTGTGGAATTTGATTTCCCAGGAAACAATTCAGTTTATCACTCTGCTAAAATTAAATATATCTGCCATGAAAATACACACTTCGAGCTCAGTGTGTGAGCTAGCATTTCTGAAACAAAGAAATTTATGTCAAGTATTGTAAGGGAACAGCTGTAACAAATAAAGCACAATTCTGTTACAAATCTGAGTAGTCCCTTCTGCTAGAACCTTTGGAGTACATTATTTATGTGAAAAATTACTTTAGTGGGCTTGAGTTTTAAGTAAATTAAAGCATTAATTAATTGATTATGCATTAACTGTATCCACATAATTTATTTTCAATCTAAAATCTTAGATTCTTATGTCACATGTTTGGAAGCAAATGTTGAAAATTATTTGGAAATGGAAATGCAAGCGCAGTGATGTGGCTGCAAGGTGTCTGGTTAAAGAAGGCATAACACCATAAGCTGGGTTCCCGCAGGTTTAGGCTGAGGTCTCACGTGTACTGGAGTTGGTCCAACTGCTTGCTTTTGCCAGAGGAAGGGGATTTAGCTCCCGCTGCTTGTCCTTAGTCACGTGACGGGTTTTTCCCTCCCTTCTGCCAGGCATGACTCCCACTAGATGTGTCCAAAAATAAGTTAAGTTCCCCAATTTAAGAGAAAACGATCTAGTGGGGACTGGTTCTCTGTCCGTTAATTTCACTCGGCTCTTTCTAAACTGATTCCACGAATGCTAGACCTGGTACAAGGCGACTGGTGGGAAGTGCATGTCCGGGAGCAGCTGGGAGGCAGAGGGAGAGAATTAGGACTGGAGTAGGTGTGTCTCTTCAGTGGTGGCGGAATGATTGACTGCTTCACTCTCCCTTCTTTAGATTTTGGGGGCCGAGAGGTCTCCTCTGCTTGTTCAGGGACACTGTGTGCCGTGCAAAAAATGTCTGTACGTGCAAACACACATATATATATAGGATATGCTGTAAGGAAAATGAAAGATCCTCGCCGAGGTAGTGAGGCAGGGTAAGACTGCATAGGAGCAAGTCTCCAGCCTTTGTTGTTGTGATGACCCAAAATATGACTCGAACTTTTCCAGCTGTGAATGCCTGTAGAGTAGGAGACAAGTGGTTTGGAAGCGTGAATTGCCCCTTTTAGTACTGTTAACGCATGTTCTTAAGGAAGTGGTTATTTAAATAGCACGCTGTGAAATTGTTTGTTGGGGCATGAGGACAGGCATGAATGGGATGGAATTGTTGCCATTAGGATATGGGACCGGGCAAAGCTGCCACAGCCCTTTAGAGAGGAGCACTGTGGGTCAAGGAGCCCGTTGGCCTACAAAACACTTACTGTGAGCAACTTGGGACTGAAAGGGGAAAACAAAAGGAGCAGTTGGTATGGGGTAACTTTAAGCTTTCTGGGCAGAACCGAAGGATTGTAGCAAATAACAAATGTCCTAGGGAAGATACAGAAAGTAACAGTGTAGCTGTGCCTGGGATATCAATCATGGAGGCAAAGCTACCAGAAACTACAAAAATTGTAGCATGACCAGAATAAGGAGCTCCAAACATTTCAGACCCATGAGTGTATCGAATCTGAGTTCAAGGAAGCTGAATGAGCCGCAGCAGCATACTACTTCCAGGTTCCCAAGGCTCCCAGGACTTCTGGCTTATTAGCTGTGTTTCTGAGTTCTTTCTAACCAGGACTACGAACAGCTCCTTAATTTTTCTTGGTTGTATGTGTATACCATAAAGCCTGTTTGATAGAAGACTTGGTCTTTATCTTGATTGTGGAAAGTTCAACTACCCTATTCTGGCAACAGCACAATCAATTGAGAGAGCAAAGTCTCAAATTTGATGGTGCTTCTACTGCAAACCAGCTTTAACTGGTGGAGGAAGAACACAAGCACAACTTCTTTGCAAAATGCAAACACAAATGTATTTCCTACATTTTGTGTCATGGTGATATAATGGGTGTATTTTTATGTTCAGAATGCTCTGTGTAATTTCACTACAGTGTTTTAATTTCCTGTGTTTTGTACCAAAGTTAGAGTGAATTTCAAGAAGCCTATAGTGCTGCTAGACAATTACACTATTTTCGTATAAGCTTCAGTTTCTGTTCCGTGTTTTGAATGTAGATGATTTGGGCTCACAAAATGCACCCTAACTCTTGTTCTTTCGTGGTCCTATTCAACCTGCCTGTGAGGCAGCAGGTGAATGAGTCGGTGCAGGGCAGACTGATTGGGCTGTGATGTAGAAAAGGACTCTGGCACTGGGGGCATAAAGCCTACAGAGATCCCCGAGGCACCATCCCGATTCAGGAGACTTAGCTACCTGGGTGGAACCTGTATTTGCATATAGTTACATCTATGTTTTTCTCTTTTTTTAAAATTTTTTGTGTAAAGTTATCAAAAGGACCAAATGCTTCTGTTAATAAAAATGCTTTGAAGACGATTTACTGTTCTACAGCGTTGCAAAATGGTTTAGCTGCTAATGTGCCAGCAGCACCAGTCAGGCTGTGCAGGCTCGTGCTTACTCCAGGCACACAGGCAGCGTTTGCGAGGCAGAGCCACTGCTGTGCCTTGTAAACAAGCTGCCTCATACCTGCCAGTGTAAGACCTTGATTAAAGTTGAAAGTGGTTCCTGACGCTTCCAAATTCTGCCATTGTGCTGAAACTACTCCACATCAGGTGTTTCCTAAAGGAGTATCCTCGGGATGCTTTTTTTTGTTTCAGAAAGAAATATTCAAAGAATAATGTATTAGACAGATAAGCATTATCACTCACATTTCTGTTACTTCTGTTCATTTTAGATACCAACAACAGTTTGTCAGAAACTTGCAGCATCCACATACTTTTGAGAAATAAAATGTCAGATATACTTACTCCTGTTAAAAATATTTTCATAAACCAAATACATTGGATTGAACAGTAATATTTTAAAAATAAATAAAAATAAAAGAAAAACCCCATGCTTGTGATTAATCTGAAGTCAGCTGAGGCTAATATTGGACACCTGGGCATGAAGGATGTCCACACTGCTCCCAAGCTCTGCCACAGGCCTGAGCACAGGAGCTGGGAACAGTGGGGATCTATCTTGTTTTCCTTAGGGTGCTGCTCCCCGCAGTGGGCAGTGATAAAGGATGCAGGATGTGACCCTTCCTGCATCCCCTGAGAAGTGTGAGGAGGGAGCTGGAGAGCCACAGCACTTCAGGCTGATCCAGTGCAAAACTACTCACAATCTAAATCAGCTAGTACAGTTTATGCAAGAGAGATCCAGCAAAAAATTGTAATGACTGCTTGAATTGCATCTGGAGGGGATCAGAACAAACCGGAGCTTGTAGTTGTCAGCAGAGGAAAACAGATTTCAGTTTCAAGTGAAGAAAAAGTAACTCCTGGTCTGTCACATAGAGATATTTTCTTCTCTATACAAATACCCATGAAGGCAAGATGGTGAGGTGTGCTAAATATTCTATTGATTTTTCCTGGTGGAGTTGTAGACTTGGTTACAAAATATAAAATTAAGGAAGAAATGTTGCCAGAATTTAAACCTGGATTTCATTAAAACGTGTTGTCATTTCTCTATAAAATACATCTGCTACAATATTCCAGAAATTTTAGACACACAATAGAGTAATAAACTGCTTTTATAACTTGGGTAATACTCCACCATAGATTCCTGATTTCCCCCCTACTGTTTGTCTGAAATTACCTCAGAACAAAAACGTTTGTACATTGTGAGGGAGGAACAAATGGGTTGTCATTTCAATAAGTGGAAATTTTTAAATGTGTGTATGAGATGTGTTTTATAGAGACAACCAACACTGGAAGTTGGTCAGCCTGTAATTCACTGCAGATAGTTAGGTCAGCAGCACGGGTCCCTGCCTGGGCTCCCTGGGAGCTGTGTTTCTTGCTTTTCCTTCACTGGGTCAGCTCCACTGCTGGAAGCAGTGGTGAGAAACCAAGCCAGTGTGAAGGTTACTTTCATTGCCGATGCTTTCCCCCGTTGCAAATGCTGCTGCTGCCCACTGAGTGAACCGATTTTCCCTGGGGACATGGCGATTGCCTGACCCACTCCCCCTGTGCTGGCTGCTCTGAGGCAACAGCACTGTCGTCCAAGTGCCCTCCATGGCAAAGCCAGCGTGTTCCCTCACAACATCAGCAGCTGGTAGAGACGTCCTTAATATTGTCTTCCACATTTCCTGTGCAGACAATTCCTTTCCCTGTCTGCTTCCTGGATGAATGTGATCCTATCCTTGAACAGGACACAAAAGTCTGAGAAGGGAATGAATGTCTCCATCAGATAGACACATTCCTGTTTGGTGGGAGCATTTCCATGAATAAGTGTTAGCAGATTAGGTTGATGGTTATTTCAGTATCTTCCCCCAAATATTTGTTATTTTCCCTTTCCATGGAAGAATCATATTAAAGTACTTAAGTTTTTTCTCCTGAAGAAGAAAACTACAATTGAGTGTACCAACATACACACATTTTATATGCAGCTCACTGGTTATGCTTCTCTTTACCTTGCCATACACTCCTAGAAGTTTCCGGTCTGTGGCACACACTGTTCCTATTGAAAATAGTGAACCGATAAAGATGCATTCTGCATGCTGAGAACAGGTATTGTCCTCTGTTTTCTGCCCCAGTTTGATGGATCTTAGCAGAAAGAACCTCCTGTGTCTGTGGCATTTCACACTGATTCTGCAATGATGAGGGAACTGTTGACAAGTAAATCCTCTCTGGCAGCCCCAGTAAGAGGCATGTTTTTTTCTGGCTTCCTTCTGGGGCTCACAGAGCCCCGCCAAAGGTGCGGGGAGCAGTGCGTATCATTCATAAGAAAGGATGATGTCATGCAAGCCATTACGTGTGTCCTGCCTCTGGAAGCTCTGTCATAAAGAGATAAGCAAAACTTTTCTCCAAAATAAGTAATTCCATGTGGCTGACCTTGTCAAGCACAAAGCAAAGCCTCAGCACCCTGAGACAGTTCAGCTGCCTTGCAGAAATATCTTTCATGGCTCAACAAGAAGATCAGAAAACACAACTCTCTTTCTCTTTTTGGTTTCTTTTTTGTTTGTTTGTTTTTTTCTGAATGGCAAAAATGCTCTGGCTGTGATAAATTATCCACAACATTTTGAATAATTCAATATAAACCCAAATTCTTTACTGAATGCTATGCAATATCAATTAACTCTAACAATCTTTTAAAAGGAAGGGAACTGTCCATCACTGGGAATTTACAATACGTGATGATTGAGTCCAGAATGAATTCTTACAGTTTGTTTACCATTAGCTCCTGAAATAATCCTAATGGTAGTGTCAGAATAGTGCCAATAAAGCAGAATGTGCTGTAGGCACAATGCAAGGCAGAATCACTTTGGCTACTGCACACAGTAACTTCAGAAGTTCCTAGAAAACTTGTGCATGCCTATTCCTTAGGCCAAGAAACAATAAACTCTCTACATACCACTGACAATTGTTATCAGCTGTATTATACTCCGTTTTGCACGTGACAAGAGGTGCTGGGGAAATTGCAAATGTAGGAAGTCTTGCTGCAGAGCAATGAAGGCCCGCTGGGGTTGTAGATGAGCGATCATAAGGGCACAGGAAGAAGTGCACACAGTGCCCAGGGTGCTGGCAGAAGAAATCAGTACTTTTGCATTTCTTGCTGTTCCTTCCCTATCTGCTCTCTTGGAAGAGCTGACTGTGATGAGCTCTCCATAGAGTTGTTACAATGAAAGAGCTTAGCAAAAGCTTCATACTTTAAGAGTTTACAAAATCTTGCTGCTTTTGCCTGGATTGGGTGAGGAAGGGTTCACACAAGCAGCTGTGCTGGCGCATCAGTGGGCCAAAGGAGATGGTGGTAAAAGGCATCCTCCTTGCAGTCGTTCAGTTGGAGTCAGAAGATGACATCTGTCCATAACCTGGTGCTTTCAAATGATGGGCTGTATGATGTGACAAGTTGTGTGACAGCATGACAGACTGTGACATTTCAGATTGCTATGAGCAGCACTCTTTGTTTACGTTCACAAGTTGTATAAGAAAGCACAGCACTCCAAAAAATAAGTAAGTGCCTCACAGACTTGCAAAGGGAAAATTCTTGCAAATGAAGAAAGGAGAGGGAAGAAACCATTTCAAAAGAAGTAGATAGAAAAAAAAATCTTGGGTTAACACTTCTTTACAGTTAGCTTTATGTTTTGTTATCCCTGTTACAAAGCTAAGAATAGTTCAGAATAATTTCTATAAAACTTCAGGGTATAGAAGGAGAAATAGCACTTCTACACCCCTTAGATTAGATTTCTTCAATATGAAGCAAGATAAAATAAGCTCTATTTTATTTGGGCTTAAAGGTATAATAATTACCAGCTGATACACCAATTTAATGCAGGTCTTCAGAGTACTGAAAGATAGTTATAATAACTCAGAGTTACTTTTAAAAAGAGATCTGAGAATTTTCAAATTCGAGAAAACACTGGAAAAAGAAAACCCCATTATATGAAAGGAATTGAAGCTCTCAAATACAAGAAGTACACTAATTATGTTCCCAGAGACACAGATAGATTCCCCTGCCTGTTAAAGGTGAGAAATTGATAAGCATACAGGTATGAAAATTTCAAAGTGAAATACTAAGAACACGGGGCACAGTTATTGCTAAATTCTTGCATACACATTCTGCTGTATCAGCTAGATCTTAAAATGTTGAAGTTCAGCAGCCTGGCTGCTCCTTTCAGGCCTGGCTTCACCAAAAAAAAATGGAGCTGCTGCTCAAACAGGCTTCAAACAGTCACATGAATGAGTTTCAGAAAGGATTTTAGCCATGGCCAAAGATGAAATGTCAAAGTTATTAATTGATTTCTGCTTAGAAACCATGAAGACCAGTCAGAATGAGAGATTCATGAGCATCCATCCTTCTTGGGCTGCAAACGAAGTGGAAAGATTTCTGTATTTGTGCTAACATAGCTGTAGTTGTTCTCTGAGCTGTAGCCAGCCAATGCAAATGATTTGGCCAGTGGAGGCATTATACATTTTTTATTTTATGTTTAGATGGCAGATGACATTTTTGGTCAGTCATGGAAAAGTTCCTACTGCATTTGCACTCAGGGATGCTTGGATTTTGGTGAATGCTTTTTCATCCCACATTCTTTGGGCCTCTTGTCTTAAGCTGGTAATTTTTGGTGGTATTAGTGGTGGAAGGTCACCAAGAATGGCTGTGCACCTGCTCCTGGGAGCTCCAAAGTTCATCCTCCTCCTGCTGTCTTGTGGGCTGTGAATTATACAGCTCCATTAGCTCTGCTGACAGCTGAACTGCAGGGGAATTTACAGTTTCTTCAGGCTGCCTGAAGGAGTCTTGGCTTCTTGCTGGGACAGCAATCCCATGATCCCAGCCACCACGATTGTGAGTGGCATCATCACTGGCTAGCTGGCAGAGATAATATATGGAAAAAGGTAGTTGAAAGCAGCTGGTCCTTGGCAAGATTGAAAAACATCAGGTGCAACTGTTATTGGCCCTATCTGAATGTCACTGATGGAGCAAGGCTGCTGCAGGGGCATTGCTGAAATGTGGGAATTATACTTTGTACATACCATTTCCTGGCCCAGCCAGGAGCAAAGCCAAAACAATGACAAACAGCAATACAGTCTTTTGCTAATGTCATAGCTCTTAGAAGACTTCCAGAAAAGATGAATCCTGCTTTCCTGACTGTAACAATACGTACCTAATCCCAAACCATCTTTTCTTTTGCTGCCAAGTTATAAACAAAGCCCTCTGACTTCTGGGAGAGAAGTGTGCAGAGCACCAGGCTCAATATTTGATGAACACATGAAAGCCTTTACTTGCTGTAGTGCTGTAGCAGAAGAGGAACGAGACGGGCATGGTGCAGGCAGCACGTCCTTGCACAAGGAATGTGGCCATGGCAGGTCCCTGGGGAGTTTGAGCCAAGGCGTGTGACTGTCCAGCCACACCAGCACCACCACAGGGAGCAAACTGGGATGTTAAATTCCTCACTGCATAGCTGATTCAGCTCCTGCACTGTCTTCATGCAAGAAAATAATACATTTCTCCCCTGAAACTATTTTGTATTTCCCTGAAGGGTTCTTAAAATATCCATGACACTAAGCATGAAGGAAAAACTGCTGGAGTTTGGTCCCGCTGAGGCTAAGATAACAATGTGAAGGATATGAGGCAAGGTACCATTTCATTGTGCTTTACTAGTGCTTGTAATTTACATCTCATCACTTTCAAGGCCTCTGCTGGCAATATTTCCTTCTAAGAATAGAGCTTATAGGTATTTTAAGAATTCTAGTTGTTGTGCAATTAATAGGGTAACACTTTGTTCTAAGTAAAAAGATCTGCTGTTTTGAGCAGTAGCAGTATTTTGCATGTAAAAAGGGGGAATGGGGAATGTTTTATTGCCAGCACTTTTCCTTACAGGGGGATGAATCACTTACATTCTTGGCAACCAAGATTAAATTCACAAGAATGCTCAGTTTGATCAACTTCCTTCAAAACACTAAGCTCAAAGTACAGAGGAAAAAAGAGAGAAAGAAACTTGGATGGGCTTGGATGTGGAAGACATTACAAGATGGACATCCAAGCAGGAAGACAATAAATCTAGTGTACAAATTGTTTTGCCCAAAGCAAGTCGCTGACTTGCTGTTACAAGAGGGTCCAGTCTAAATTAAGAGGGTACTGGAAGGGAAAAATAAAACAAGGAGGAGAAGAGCCAGAGCAGAGAAAGAAAACCCCTGCTGATCTGGCAGACATGGCGGATGTTGTGTCAAATATGAGTTTATTTGCTAACAAAACAATGTGAATTTTCATGAAAAATTACCACCCTTTCCTTCAGAATGGAAGATGTGCTGAGAAACAAAATATGAGAATACAATTGGCTTAGGTGCGAGGAAAGTGCCTATGTTCAGGCTGCTGTTTCACACAGCAAAGGCTGAGGTTCATGGGGGTACATCTTAGGCAGGAGCACAGGTGAATGCCCTCATTGCTCCTCTCCACCTGTGCAGTGGACCCCACTGAGGAAGGGGTGGCACTGAAAATGGTCCCTTTTAGTTTTATTCTAAGGAGTTCTTTTTCAGCTGGATTTGTTGCCTGGGCTGGTTCACCAAGCAGCCACCTGTGGCACTGCACAATATACCCAAGTGTCTGTGGAGGAGATGACAAGAGTAAGGGGACGTGGCAGAGGGGGAATGAAGAGGCTGACAGCACTGCTACTGTGCCATCTCATTCGTGATCTTCTACATAGCACTGGTCTAAGGGACATTTGGCCCTGCTACACCCTTCTGCTCAGAGACAGCGGCAGCTTCAATGAGACCAGCACAATTGATTGTTGGCTGAAGTGAAAACAACCCAAGCAAAACCCAAAACATTATTTAGTGTGGAATTTCCCTTTTTCTAGATCATCCTGTGGTCATGCAAACAGCTGCGTCAGTATAAAAGCATGACAGTGAGGAGTGGTGGAAGACAAGAAGGGAAGTACTGCTGCCCATTACCTTTTGATTTCCCCCTGCTCTTCACCCCAGTGCTCTGCCACCCCTCACCTGCAGTGCACATGGGGGCTGCAGCACCTCCAGATGATTAAGGTAAGTGTGACTGTGTTGTGCATGTCCTGCAGCCGGCATAGGGCTGCTGTGCTTCTGTTCAGGGTGTCCTCCCAAAATATATTTGGTACTTACTGAACTTAATATGGGAGGAAAAGAAATTGGGGAAGAATGAGAAGGTAGAGGCCTAGGAGGGCTGGGCTAGGCTACAAAGGATAAATGCAACTCAAAGCAGGACCCAAGATACTGCAGAAGTGGTGATGTCTAATAGCCTCAGCATCACACAATTGCTGTTGTGTGTCTTCAGGATCCCAGTTTCAGTATGTTTCTCACTTCTATAGTGCTCTGCAGTGCTGATGCAGTGAATCCAGTACTGCTCTCTGATTCTGTAATCAGGTATGTTGCTTATACGTAGTAAATCCCAAACTTCTGGGATACTGATTGTATTGTGTATTCACCAGGCAACCACATCTCATTCATAGAATAAGATCAGTGCTTCCTGGTCTGGTTTCCTGCAAACAGATTGTACAATAGGTCAGCACAGGTCCTGGGGATATGTCCAGGTTTTCCACATGTGTAGCCTTCCTATCCAAGCTGCAGTACAGACAATCCTCAAACATCTGTGCAGGAAAATTTTCTGGGCAGAAAAAATACCTAGCAAATCTGGACAGAGCATAGAACCAAGTCAGAGCCTCCAACACATCATGAAACACTGGACCAAGCTCCCAAAGAGAAATGTGAGGAGTCTTTGCACTGGCATTTTTAAGACTAGAAAAATATGTGCCATGGTGAAGTCAGCCTAAATTAGACCCTTCATAGCCTTATTTCCTGTAAGAAACTACTAGTTTGAGTCTCTGCAGCATAAAGAATGGCAAGCACAGTCTGTTCTCTGCTCTGCAACCCGCTCTCTCCTTCCCCAGCCTCTCGCTGGAATCAGTGTGAAACCCAGTGCAGACACTTGGGGCTGGACACAGAAAAGGGAGATTTGTATGCAATGAGTCTGTGTATTCATGCATGAGAGAAACTGTGGCAGCAATGGTGTTCCCTCATAGTAATGCGGAACAAGACAGAAATGGGATGAAGTTTTTTTCAGGATTAAAATAAGCAGAACAAGAGCCAGTTGTTGTTTTGGGGAAGAGGAAAGCAGATGATGTCAAAATGTTTCACCGACTTGGCAAAAATGCCAAGCTGGCCCTGCCTGCAGAATACAAGGACTTCAAAGGGCTTATCTTGAATAAGAATTGAGGGAGCCAGATCACTGTTTCCTACATGAGTTTAGCTGAGGTTAAATGATATGCAAGGCTATATCCCAAGGGTGTGTTTTCCTGCTGATGCCAGCCAAGTTGCTGACATCTCTACCTGCAGGTTTGTGGGATCAATCTTGCTTTAGCTGCATACACCCAGAGGGAGCTCAGTTCTGATACAGCACCAGGAAGAGTGGATCATACTCTCACAACTTGTCACTTCAGGAGCGCTGATCCACAATGAGAACACTGAAACAGATGGTGAGGCCCTTGCTCCAGCGGTGAGCCAGTACTCAGGAGGGGCGTGTGGTTCTTAAACAGGATGCAGGCTGAATAACCCTCCATTCCTGAAGAGGGTGGTCCCCAAAGGTCAGGGCTGCCTTCAATGGTGTGACAGCATGAGAGGAAACTGCCTCAGAGGGTGCTTTCATAATGCTCAGGCTATGAATAAATTCAGCCTGTTGTACTCTGGGTTCCCAAGTGTTACTCATTAAAAATGTGAATAAGGGGAATAAGGTTAGGAAAAGAACAATTCTCCAGCTAAACTTTCTTTACAGGATGAACAGGGGTCCTCCTCCCCCCACCTTTTTTCTGATTTTAGACAAAGGGCTTTGCATCCAGTGCAGGAGTTCTCTTTGCTGCCTGGAAGGAACATATGGATTGTAGGTGACACAAACCTGGAAGAGCTTAGCTCACTGAGTAATAGAATACCTGGGGTTGGAAGGAGCCTCTTGATGTGATCTAGTGCAAACCTCTACTCAAGTAGGGTCACCTAGAGCAGGTTTCTCAGGACCATGTCCTGTCAGATTTCGCAAATCCCCACTTACGGAGGCTTTGCAGCCTCTCTGGGCAACTGAGCAGACAGGCAATGACCAAAGACCTGATGTCAGTACAAATAATTTTGACACTTCTCACCTTTATGGTAAATTATTAAAATATAACCTGAATAAATGTACTTGATATTCACTCATTGACTCTGGTTCTGGTGAGACTGGGTATAAAATTATGTGGACCAAGGCTGATCCATACTTAACCCAGTTGCATAATTCTGGAAAAAAGACAGTCAAAGAGACAGTTGGGTGCTGCATGGTATTAACATACTGTGGTCCCATGGGAACTCTTCTAGTTCAGGACAGGAGCAGCCATTCCTTCAGTCAGTGCTGTGCTAATTTAGTGGAGGGAGGACGAAGGGTCTCTGAACCTGTTACAACAATAAATCCAGAAAAACAATGAAGGTTTTTCATCCTTTAAAACACAGAGTTTTCTAAGAATATTCGTCCCTTAAATTCCAGAAGATGAGAGAACAGATAGAGTCACGCTTTCTGTTCCCATGCTTCGGAGCCAACACTTTACCCTGACCATCACTGTTACCAAGGCAGCATCACAGTTCTGGCAGGAGATCTTATCTGAAATCTTAACAGAGGCACATTTAAGCTATTCAAGACAGTTTTATATTGCTCAAGCTTAAGTCAGTGAAATGTTTCATTCAATTAGCGAGCAAACACAGTCTGTCAATTTCCTCTGTGCAATGCACAGAAATCTGTCTGCTTCCTCCCTGAGTACAGTACAGCATGTCTGAGCCACTGGCTACTATAAATAGGATGGGGAAAGCATTTATGTGGCACTATAAAGGTGAACCGGGTGCTTTGCATGTACAAAAACATTATAGTCGTTCCCAAACAATTCAGAGTCAAACATGGTCAAGAAAAAAACACAAGGCAATTGTCTCCAGGGAAAAATGGATCCTGCAGAGATGAAGAATCACCAGGAGAGTAGGTCTGAATGGAGAAGGAAACTCCTGGGCTGAATGACTGGATGTCACTCAGAAACACTGTGGTTTCTTTCCTAACCATGGACCTGGTAGGCAACCTTCAGGAGTCAAGGATTCTGTGCATGAGTTCTCCCTGTAAAACTGACATTACTTCAACTCACTCAGTTTCCAAAATAAAAACAGAGGCTGGGAGAAGACAAGAGGTACTGTGGCAGGGTAGTATCAGGAGGCACTCAGGAAGCAAGAGAGAGAACAGAGACAAAGAAGAGGAAAATCTCTGAAGAGTGAGGAGGCAAGGAGCCAATGGCAAGAAAAAGAAATTAGATGGGATCCTTCAAGATCCTGCAATCAGGGGAGGAGCATGGAATGATTAGCAGTGCCATGTTTCAGGAACCATCAGAAAAAAATCTCCAACTATATATTTTGTGTCACCCATTCTGGGCACACACCTCCCCTCATTTGTCAAGATGAAGATTCAGTGTGAGGTTTCAAATGGTCATGAGGAGCAGCAGTAACTGAAATTCCAAGTGGCCAAGAAAACACTTGAGTATGAATAGAGTCTGCTTGCATTTCACAACATTGCATTAGGCTTAAAAGGTAATCTCCGAATTTGCACACCCATATCACTGTGTACACAGAGAATGGCTAAACAGACATGGTGTGCATTGAAACTCATGTCATAGTCAGAGCCTGCTCTCTTGTTCCATATGCAGCAAGGGCTTAGCATTGCAGAGAGCATTTGAGCATCTGGACTTATATGTGAATCTCTGAGAACTGGAAAATAGACAGAAGAGCAATTTGACTGCTCTTGTTAGGCTAACGGGAGTATAAAGGAGCATGCTGAGAAACTGTGCATTAATTGCAGTACTTGAAGCAAAAAAATGGCCAGAGCACAGAGAAGACTTTTAAAAAGGGCAAAAAGGAAGACCTTTGGAACTACAGGCATGTCAGTCTCATCTTTAGGCCCAGCAAGATCACAGAGCAGATCCTCCTGGGATGTATGCTAAGGCACATGGAAAATGAGGTGGTTGGTGGCAGCTAACATGGGTTCACTAAGAGCAAATCATGCCTGACAAATTTGGTGGCCTTCTACAACAGGGTTACAACAGGAGTGGATAAAGGAAGAGCAACAGACATAATCTACCTGGACTTGTGCAGGACATTTAACATTGTCCCACATGACATCCTCATTTCTAAAATGGAGAGAGCTGGATTTGATGGGTGGACCACTTAATGGATTGGGAATTGGCTGGATGGTCACACTCAAAGAGTTGTGGTCAGCAGCTTAATGTCCAAAGGGAGACAAATGACAAGTGGCATTCCTCAGGGATTGGTGAGTGGTGCTGTTTAACAGCTTCATCAGTGATGTGGCATAGAGAGCACCCTCAGCAAATTTGCCAGTGATACCGAGTTGTGTAGTGCAATTGACATGCTGGAGGGATGGGATGTTATTCAGTGAAACCTTGACAGGCTTGAGAGGTGGGCCCATGTGAGCTGCATGAAGTTCAAAAAGGCCAAGTATAAAGGTCCTGCACCTGGGTCAGGGCAATCCCAAGCACAAGTAGAGGCTGGATGGAGGATGGATTGAGAGCAGCACTGAGCAGAAGGACTCAGGGGTGCTGGTTGACAAGCAGCTGTGTGTGTTTTGGCAATGTGCTCTCCCAGCCCAGAAAGCAAAATGCATCCTGGGCTGCATCCAAAGCAGTGTGGGCAGCAGGGCCAGGGAGGGGATTGTGCCCCTCTGCTCTGCTCTGCTGAGACCCCACCTGCAGTGCTGCATCCAGATCTGGGGTCCCCAGTGTAACAATGGAGTGGGTCTATTGGAGGATCATGAAGGAGATGATCAGAGAACTGTAGTGCCTCTCCTACAGAGACAGCTTGTTAAAGCTTGGTATTCTTAAGCCTGGAGAAGAGAAGGCTCTAGAGAGACCTTAGAGCAGGCTTCCAGTACCTGAAGGAAGCCACATGAGAGCTGGAGAGACTTTTTATGAAGGCATGTAGTGACAGAACAAAGGGGAGTAGCTTTAAACTAACAGAGGGCAAGTTCAGATTAGATATTAGGAAGAAATTCTTCCCTGTGAGGCTGGTGAGGCACTGCCACAGGTTGCTCAGAGAAGCTGTGGATGATCCATCCCTAGAAGTGTTAAAGGCCAGGCTGGATGAGGCTTGGAGCAACGTGGTCTAGTGGAAGGTGTCCCTGTCTCAATGGCAGGGGGCTGGAACTAGATGACCTTTAAGGTCTCTTGCAACCCAAATTATTCTATGATTCTATGATTTGTAATCATGGGGATAGAAAAGCAAGGGCCACTTGAGTTGTTTTGCATGCTGTCATGAGATGCTGCTTTAAAACAACTGGTTTTGACTTCTGTGTTTCTGTTCACTTTGATTTACAGTATAACAATATCCCTATTCACGTGTTTATCACATTCCAAGACTTAAAGAAAATTTTACTCATTTAAATTACAGATTCATTATAACCAAAACCTTTATTTTAATTATTTGCAAATCACATATTATCCAGCCTACAGTTTACTGACTGGTGATGAATAAAAGCTACCCCCTAACATTCAGAGTCTTTCTTCTTTAATCCTGGAGTTTTTATGAGCTCTAGCAGAGCATGTAAGGGTAACCTTACAGGCAGAGACTGAAAGAAAGTAGCTAGAAAATTGAAAGCATGTTTAGGACTGCTGTGATGTTTTTTAGACATGGAACTTTGTATTCCTGAAGTGAGCTAAAAGCAGTGGCTGGTGTGGGAAGTTAATTCAAAATAGATGTGGGTTGAAAGACTGTGTGGAAGACTAGGAGACACACAGTGATAATGATAGTCATCAAACAGGAACACGTGGTGAAGCATTTTTGAAGGGGCAACTCTTTCAGTTTCTATGCTGTTTTCATGTATAATATTATGTGATGATACTCTAGTAAAGCATTATGGAGGTGAGGATTTTTCAGTCTCCTACTGTGGTGGATTGACCCTGACTGGATGCCTGGTGTCCACCAAAGCTGATTTTATTGCTCCCCTTCTCAGCTGGACAAAAGAAAGAAAATATACCAAAAAGCTCACGGGTCAAGTTAAGGACAGGGAGACAAGGGACTCACCAATTACAGTCATGGGCAAAACAGACTCAATTTGGGGAATATTAATTTATTATCAATCAAATCAGAGTGGTATAATAAGAATAAAAGCTAATTCTTAAAACCTTTCTCCCACTCCTCCCTTCCTGAATTCACTCCTGAATTCTCTGTCTCCTCCCCCACAGTGGTGCAGGGGGACAGGCAATGGGGGCTGCAGTCAATTCATCACATGTGTCTCTGCTGCTTCTTCCTCCTTAGGAGGAGGCTTGTCACATTCCTCCCCTGCTCCAGTGTGGGGTCTCTTCCATAGGAGACAATTTTCCATTAAATTCTTCAACGTCAGTCCTTCCCACGGGCTGCTGTTCTTCACTGACTTCTCCAACATGGGTCCCCCATGGTGTCACAGGTCCTGTCAGCAAACCTACTCTAGCATGGGTTCCTCTTTCCACAGGTTCACCAGTCCTGCCAGAAGCTTGCTCCAGCATGGGCTTAACATGGGGTCACAGCCTCCTTCAAGCATTCCCCCTGTCCTGGTCTGAGCTCTTCCATGTCTGCAGACAGATCTCTGCTCCTCCCTGGGCCTCCAGGGGCATAGCTGCCTCACCACAGTCTGCACCAGAGGCTGCAGGGGAACCTCAGCCCTGGTGCCTGAAGCACCTCCTGCCCCTCCTTCACTGAACTGCAGTGTTGCTGCTCTCATGTTTTCTCACTCTTTCTGACTGCTGTTGTGCAGCTTTTTTCCACCCCATTTTAAGTCTGTTACCTCAGAGGCATTACCAGTACCCCTGATGGGCTTACTCTTGGCCAGTAGTGGATGGGTCCATCTTGGAGCCAGCTGGCAGTGACTCTGTTGGACATGAGGGCAGCTTCTGGAAGCTTCTCAGAGAAGCCACCCCTGTAGTCCCCCACTACCAAAACCTTGCTATGCAAACCTAATAGACCTACACAGGGGTCCTGTCAGAATTTTTCCCAATAACTTTTTAGGGGCTGTAATCCTGAACCCAATTTCAATAAAACTTTCTCTTTTATACAGATGTATGGCACATATGGATGACAAGTCCCAACATGCAATTTTATGTTTCTATTGCCAAGGCCATGTGATACTTTATCCCCATCTTTCCATCCTGCTTGTGATATATCAATTGGTCAGGCCAAGTTGTTTTGTTTATGTAAGTCACTCACCTCACAGATAATAGCAAATACTTCTCTCGATTTTCTGGTATCCTTCTTTGTTGATAAAGCTGTATAAACAAGTGCAAAGCACACAGGATTTTGACTCCCAGAGTACACAGAGGTGTGACTGTAGTTTTTCACTTACTCAGTATCATTCTTTCTGCCCCAAGAAAATAATGTGAAGTTTGTTGACTGGAGCTTCTTATGCTGCTCTGAGATGCCTTGCCAAGTTGTATGTTATCCTACTTCCTTCCTGCAGACAATCCAAACAGTGGAGGCTTCCACTGGAGCCCTGCCCCTCACAACTGCACCACACAACTGCTCAGTTCTCAGGCCCTCTCTTGCAGCCCAAGAAACATGGTGGCTCAGTGCTGGGCTCAGCAGGAGCTCTGAGAGCCTGCCACTTCTGAGGGCAGACCTTGAACAGGAGACTCCTGCAACCCCACTGTGCCAAGCCCAGGAGATGCTGTGAGCCAGCAGCACCACTGGGCAGCTCTGTGCTGTCATGCAGATGTGGCAGGTATGCTGATATTAGGCCAGCTCCATTGGCACAGTCATTGGCACTATGAAAAGCCAGTTTACTTAGGAAAATGAGATGAAGCAATAGCCTTACAGCACTACTGGAAAATTACTGTGTCACAGAGAGGCTAAGCAGTGAGGATCTGAATTTCTGCAGAGTAACTAGGGCAAGACCTAAGTCTTACAGGTTTGCCTTAGAACTTTGTATCTGGGCAATAGCCTGGAACCAAAAAATTGGACATCCCGTCTGACTCTTTGTGTTTTGCATACTTCTGTAATTTTGCTTCTTTTTTGGTGACAGTATGATCTAGTTTTTGATCACTATTTGGTAGATGAGGATTATGGTCCTGGCTTTGTTGCTGAATTGCTGCGTTCCTTGTGAATGTTCATGCAGCTTAGCCTTGCTTCGCTCTTCAACTCCTCTGTCCATCTTATCTGCAGAGATGTAATCTCTGCTCTGAAGAGGTGGTCCCTTATTATGGGTTTGGGGATTTTTGGTAGCAATTGCAGCCTTCTGGTGCACCATCACATATAGCAAGATTAAGTGATATTTTCCCTATGCCTCCCTGGAATGTTCTCATTTAGTAGCTGTTCCATACATGCAATTGCCTTGCATCAGCATGGTCTTATTTATTCTGTTTCCTACTTCTCTCACTCTTTGATGCAAAAGCAGACTTTTTAAAAATAGAGGTAGAAATGAGTTCTTCCCACTTCTGTAGGTGACATCTACTTCTGGTTGCCTGTTTTCATTGTAGTCTTATTCAGTGTATCTGGAGTATTTGAATGCACATAATTCAATCTCTTATAGTTACTTCCATGTTTTATATCTACTCGCTCCTTTTTCCTTGTGCATTATTGATATCAGTCTGCAATCTGTCTAGTTCTCTTCTTCTGCACTGTGTTTTTTTCTTATCCATGTACTTCCCTACCCATCTGTACTATTATTTTAATTGTCTTTGAATGCACATTAATAGTGCTTCTTAACATATGCCACTGCCATTTTTCTGTTCCATTCCTTCCATTACTCTGTTCCATGTCCAGTTTCTCTCAGCATGTAATCAGTTGAAATTCGTTGCTTTTATTTTTTCCCCTCTAGAGCTGACTTATTCATAATAACAAGACTTAGAGGGAAAGATCCAAGTTTTGTTCAAAGATCTGATCCAAGGCTCATTACCATGGTCACTATTTTTTTTATAATCTTCCAGTTATATTTTCCTCCTTTTACAGACTCAGATCCAGCAACATCTCAGAAGAGGAATGGTTTCCTCTGAGGCCCACATGTAGTCCAAACCACACATTATGCTGGGAACCCAAAATGTGTTTAATTGATATCTAATCTGGTACTTCCTTGTCCTTTTCTGAAGTACCACTTTTCCTTGTAAGGATTTTGATAAGGCAGCCTATTAAATGTGCTAACTTGTGATTCCACTCAAGCCTTTAGCTGGGAGAACCATTTCTGTGTTTGTAAGGTGAGATGGTTATAATTCATCTAGTGTTATCTTCCAAGGGCACTAGACTGCCAGCCCTCACTGCTGATCTCCTTTGTTAACATATTTATTCTCTCTAGCCATACTTATTTGCCCTTCCTTAGGACAAGAAGGATATTGATAAGTTTCTAAGAATTTTATACCTTAAGGCTTCCTGAGATGGTTTTGGTTTTTTGTTCTGGGAAGGGTTAGGAGTAATTGTGGTAAAATGCCTGTGACTCAGTCTGGTTTGCAAGCAAATAGTCATGGGTTCCTAACTAACCCTGAGAATGTTAGCTGTATGTATTCCCTGCTGTGACTACTACATTTTGTCTCCCTCTTGAAAATTATCCATCAGGTTTCTCTAGTGAGGAATCTAGAAGGTGGCTTCCTAATGCTGCTTTGGGGGAATGTGGCATTTAGCTTTGGTGACCAGGCACTAATTGCAAGCAAGTAACTAACTGAGAATACCCATTTTCAATAAAGTTTGGCTCACTGCTATTTTAGGCTTCATATGAGTAAATTGCAGTCTGTCACATGAGTAATTTTTGTCTCTTATTCCAGGGATCAGATCTTTAAACAAAACTTGGATCTTCCCCTGTGTATGAGTTACTCATGGATAGAGCTGCACAGGGGTTTAATATCAGGCATTCTAAAGAAGTACTGTAAATGCTCAGAGAAATGAACACAGCTTTCTTTTACATTAATGCTGAATTTTGATGCTGGGCTTTGAGATATCAATTTAAAATAATGATAGGTCACAGAAAGAGCTATTCATCCAGAGATTTCTTAGCCTTTTCAAAACATGGGAATTACCCCTCTTCCCTTACAGGCAGGGAAGTTCAGGTGGAGAAGTGAAACAGCTTGCTGTCAGTTCCAAAAGGGATAGGGAGTGGAAAAAAGCTGATCTATATTATCTTTGGTTCTACAGACATGGCTACCACCGCCTCACCCAGATCAACATGAAACATTTCAGTGATGTATCAGCCTTCTGAAGCTTTGGATGGTCTCTTATGGCTGCAAAATGCCCCTTCACTTGTGAGTGGGTGTGTGTGTGTGCATGGGGCAGTCCACAGGCTACACATGTGGCTCATTCCTCCCCATGTCCTCTGGTGCTGCTTTTGCATACTGTGCTCCTTTAGGAGTTTCCTAGTCCCAAATCTGTACCTCCATACCAGTTGCTCATGCCTCATTTGTTCCCTCAGGATAGGGGTTCCTCACAACTCCTTCATTTTTTTCCCTCTGCACAGACATTTTGGGAAACTACTCTTGTCCTCACCAGTTCCCTCATTTTCTGCAGCCAAGGGCTTTGAATACGCATATGTTCCTCCCACACCTTTTCCTTCTGTCCGGGGTGTGAATCATTCAGAGCATGTGGCAGGAAGGACAAAGCTATGGTGGGGGTATTGTTGTGCTAGGAGATGCTGCTGTGCCAGGCCATAAATGTAAAGATAACTGCAGGCTAGATTGATGATTGCTGGATTCCCAGACCTGTTACTAGGGTTCTCTAGGATCAGAAGAGCACTGCCTATAAACTTCTAAAATTTCCAGATTGAGTGGCTGTGTTGTTCAAAAGCCATCTGCACTGCATCTGAACAAAGTGATGCCATTAAGCTGATTGCAGGGAGTTGAACACTTCAGCAATTCATTCTCAAATGGAGGGTGCAACTAGCTCAGCAATTCAGTTCCAAATGGAGAGCACAACCGGCTCACACTGGTGAAATTCCACACGAAGACCCAACATTCCTACAGTCCTCTTGGGCTCTGCTGGACTCCATCTGCAGTCAATAATTGATAAAGTCTGGGGCTGGGAGCAGAGTACATAGGAACGTGGGTCCTTGTGAAATTCAGAGATTTGAACCTTTTGAACCTGTGAGTGCCATAAAGGCAGTCTGAGCATCCAGAATGCTTTATCCAGTTAGCTAGTCTGTGTGCAAGCTGAGGCAGTTTCCCATTTAGATTTGTCCTAATTTGTGCTGAAATAAAATGAACTTCTGAAATACTAGGTCTCACGTTTATGCATCTTTGCCACTCCAAAAGAGTGCTGAGATAGATCTCATAGGCATACTCCTAAGGGGAAAAAAGAGGCATATCTAAACCATACTTAGAATTTGGTTACAGTTTATTTTTTTCACCTACTCAATTATTGAAGCACTGAGCCTAAATTTCACCAGCAGAAATGCAATTTTGCATCAGGGTTAAACATGTATATTATATTCACATATAGGTTGTATTGTCTGTACTGTGCTGGAGAACTTGGAACTGCTGTTTCAAACTGGTTTTGCATTGGTGATTTGGGAAGAACGATCTCCCTGTATCACTCCACAAAGAAAATGAATGTGTTGAAACGAACATTTCAGTGACGTTGCACATCATTCATGTTATGTCACACTGGTTTGTTCTAAGCATGTCACTGTTATTCTAAACAGGATGTCACTGTCAGCAAATTACTTGTGTATGCATGCTCATACATACATGTTCACACATTATTATTTCACATGTGTGTGTTCCTCTTTTTGAAAAAAAATAGCCAAGAACTAGCCATTGCTGATGATATTCGTGCTTTACTTTTCTTTTTAGAATTTTCTGAACGGGTTCAAGCTTTTATTGGTGATTGGTACTGTGTAAAGAAAAAGTTTATCCACCCACATCATAATTATTTGGTTGTTACGAGTATTTTTAGCAGCATGATTTGGTAATTGGTTCCAAATACAATGGTTTAGAAAGAGACACTGTGGCCCAGCAAACAGTGAAACAAGAGTACAAGGAGGGGATGAGGCTACACACAGCATCAGATATCAGGATGGAGCTGCACAGAGCTCCCACCTCCCTCGTTGCTGCAGGTGGGTGGAAGGAGAAAGAATGTGAAATAGTGGATCTGTGGTCCTTCCCACTTGCCCACACGGCAAGACAGCTGCTCAGGCAAGTCAGCAGGTGAGTGCTGTAATCACCCATTACAGACCCTGCCTCATCACTCACTAAAGCAGAGCCATGAATAAACACAATGACCCTTACTCATGGTCGATTATTATCTCATAGTCTAGTCTGAGAACAGATTTACTGCTCTGCACAGCCCAAATTGTATTGCTCTTTTTTAGGGAGCATCTTTCCTTCTGGAGGTGCCTTACTGGGGAGAAGATAGCTGGGAAGAAAGACTTGACAGTAATTTCCAAAGAGATGACTTTCACAGTAATCTCCAAAAACCTTACAAAGACCAAATCATGTTTTAACCAAGTTGTTGTATCAACCTAGATGATTTCAAATTCCCTAGTATTTCTGAGGAACACGATTTTCATTAGTTTGGGTTTCTAAAAGGGTAAAATCAGAAATAGTCTACAGAGTATCTACATCTGTGGTGCACTAGCTGAATATGGGCACTTTCTAGAGGATGGATGCAACCCATCTTACCTGTATTTGCTGCTCTACTGGTGGGAATTCTATCCCAGGAAATCTGTGCAAATGCATGAAATTCAGAAAGTGCAGCTGGCTGGAACTAGGAAGCAAAATAACGCAGCTGGATCTCATTCCCAGATGGATCGGAATGCAATAGGAAAACAAACAATTCCAAAGGAGAAAAGAAAATTAAAAGATCTGTTTTACCTAGATTTAAGAAAGTGGTTAACGACCAAATCTTACAAAAGAGTATTATTAGCACAGAGTAAGCAATTTTTATCTTGATGCTGTTCCTTTAAACCAGCCTGAACTTTGTTGGGAAAAGGTCTCAAGCCATTGAGCAATGTCTAGTTTGGGCAATCATGTTGCTATGCTTCATCGGATAAGCACAGCAGTAATTCAGAAAATGAAGCCATGCTGCATCTGTCATATAATTTAAAATTTACTTCAGTTTTGCAGGTATTTGAAGATTGCAAAATGACCCATGTTTTCCTGCAATATTCTGCCAACACTGGAATCTGGTCTGAGCCTAATGGATTTCCTTATCTGTAGCTTTCCAGAGTGAGAGGCTTCCTCTTTCCCCCCTACCCTGGAATACAATATATTCCAGTCAATGACACTATTGAATTTCTGACAGCAATTTATATACAGTAACTGGCTGCCTTCAGATGAGACGCTAAACAATTTCTATGCACCAGGCTGCATTTTTCTCATTAAATGCAGCCCTCTATTTTCCTCCCAATCCAGCACTTTCATAAGCACTGTTTTTTTATAATAAAGCATTATTCACATATAGGCACGATTGACAGTTTTACATGGAAGACACTGAAAAAGAATTATGATAAACAAGCTCAGAGAAATATCCTGAGATAGGACTGCCCATGAGTATATTACTTATAAAAATAGTCTCCCTGGCTTGGAAAAGGCTGTAAATATAGCTCCCATCCTGGAAAGACAGTAATGCACAGACTTCTCTTTATACATGCTTGCAGTCCAGTGGAAGACACCAGGGCTCGTCGCATGATTAAACGTGTCTTAACAGTTTGCAAGATTGACATTTTCCCTGCCAAACAGAGCAACCCTACAATGAGCACCTCTCAGCTGTGCAGTAGGATTTTAAGAATTTTGAAGAATTTCAGGACTGCAGGCCTCTTCCACATTAGTGATCTAAAGATAAATGCCTATAGAAGAAAGTTTACTTTCTTATGGATTTTATTTACTTATGGTTTTTATCAATACCCTCTGGTTATGACTAGCATGCATTATCTGTCATGCTGATGGGTCAGAGCCAGCCTCCCAAACCCAAACATTACTGTATTTGGGAGTGTGGGGATTATTTCTCATTGTGAATTGTCTTTATTAGAGACCAGAGAGATATCTAAAATTGTATTGTTTGTCCTTTCATGAAAAACAGATTCATAGGGGGACCTTATCACTCTCTAAAACTACCTAAAAGGAGGTTTAATGAGGTGGGGGGTCTGTCTCTTCTCCCAGGTAACAAGCAGCAGGACAAGATGAAATGGCTGAAGTAGTACCAGGGGTGGTTTAGATTGCATCTTAGGAAAAATACCTTCTCTGAAAGGGTGGTTGGGCACTGGAACAGGCCGTCCAGGGAAGTGGTGAGGTCACTACTCCTGGAAGTGTTCACAAAGTACATGGATGTGGCACTTGGGGATGTGATTTAGTGGTGAACACGTGGCTGCTGGGTTAAGGTTGGTCTCAATGATCTCAGAGATCTTTTCCAGTCTTTTAGTGAGTCTATGAATCTGGTTCCAGGTACTTCTATCCATAACAAGGTCAAATATGAACTTTGCATCCAAATAGCCTTTGCAGATTGGTTCTGCATTTTTGTTCCAGATGTGAATTTCCTGTCTATCCTCTAATACCTCATAGCTCTCTTACCTCCTCACCGTTATGAAACATGAAAAACAGGTAACCTCCCTCAAAAAAAAAGCCCCAAGCAAATCAGAAGCCAAAAGGAAACCTCAAGTAGGCATTGATAGTTCTGCCACTTTGTGTGCCTGGTTAGTCCAGCATGGAATGGATACTGGTAGGAATAATGGTTATCAGCACAGACCTTTCAATTTAAATGAGTTTGGAGCATGGGGTGAGTGGAAGAGCACTTCCAAGCCACCTGTCTTGCCCAGAGAAGCTATGGATGCCTCATCCTTGGGAGTGTCCAAGGCCAGGTTGGATGGGACTCTAAGCAACCTGGTTTAGTGGAAGGGGTCCTCCACAGGCAGGGGGTTAAAACCAGATGGCTTTTTAAGGTCCCTTCCAACCCAAGCCATTCCATGTTTCTACCCCAGCCCATTTCGCCTCAACAAGTGGCGGCAGTGCCACCTCTCTCCCGCCAGAACCCCGCGAGGAGTTGCTGTGACGCGGAGTGGGTTTTGTGAGGGGAAAAAGTGTCACCTCTTACTGCCTGTAGCCCTACGGACGGGCGCCCCGAGGGACCGGCGGGCGAAGGGCAGGCGGCAGTCCCGAGGGTGCGCCGGCCTTTCCCGGCCCTTCCCGCCCTGGAAGCCCCTCCCCCCGCTGGAATGCGCCGGGAGGGGAGTGGAATGACGCGGGCGCCGCGGGATCACGTGGCGCGAATGGAATGCCAACAATGTAGCGAATGTCCCGACNTGCGGGGGGCGCGGGCTCCCCTCAGCTTCGGGGGGGAGCGCTCCCCATCCCCCAAAACTGCTCTGCGCGGCAGGGAAAGTCCTGTGGGGAAGCGGGGAGTGCGATGAGCGGAGGTGGGTCGGTCCTCGAAGCGGGAAAGCGTCCCGTGTGTGAGTCCCGTCGTGGGGGCAGCCTGGGCGCCCTGCCCGCACCCTCCGACATTTTCCGGACGTTCGTGTGACAGCGCCGCACAGCCCCGGCGGAGCGGGGCGGGGGTCTGCCTGTCCGAGGCCTCTGCCCCAGCTGGCCGGAGCTGCTAATAAATGGCCGGAGTTTATTTTGGGAGCTTTCTGCCTACGAAAGGAGTGGGGGGAGAAGGGGCTCCCGGCGGCACCGGGATGGGGACAGACGCTGCGGGGCGGGTGTCGCAGAGAGCGAGGGCCCCGGGGAGCCGCCGGCGGCGTCCAGAGCCCGCGGGGTCCCGTCTGGCTGAGGCCGGGGGCCACCCTGCTCCCAGTCAGCTGAAGGTCACTGCCAAAACCCAGCAGCTCGCCAGCCTCTCCGTTGCCTCGTGAGCCGTGTGCGTGTTGAAATATCCCTTTCCCCGGAAAAGGCACTCGCGCAAATGACGCAAAAAGGGCTCGTTTGGAGTGTCAGGGCTTTGCGGTCGGTCACTGCCGGGCTGCTGTGGAGGGGGAAGGTGAGGTGTTTGCTACAGCCCTGCGTTGGGCCAGTGCTTGTGGCTGGCATGGCACGGCACACGGGCACAGAGTCACTTTTGGATCGTTCTGTTAGCAGGAGGAGAGGCGGAATCGTTTTAGGGAAAATCCCCTTTCCATTTTTCTTCACTTTCACAATGTGCCCACTTATAAAGAAAAGCACGGTTTGTATAATAATGAAATTCCTGAAACGCTTCCCCCCATCACAGACCTCCAATACAAAGTGAACAGTCCTTGAATTGGTGTTTCAAAAAAACCCCCAAAGCGATATCTGTAAATTGAGAGAGGGAAGGAAGTTGTAGCAGTTTCTTAAAACTTTACACCTTCCTATACTGCGGTGATTTCAAGTTCAGCTCACTCCAGTGTCTGCACAGTTACAGGGAAACATCTCACCAGCTCGGGTGAGCTTTAGTTTCTTGCCTGTGCCCCAGCTCCACAGAGCCACTAGCACATGCAGCCTGTTGATGAATGAAGAAGCAGGAGAGTGAATAGATAGTGCTTCTGGGACAACAGACATCAGCATATAATTCCAGTGTGTCATTGGTTGGTTGTTTGGTTGCTGACAAAGCAGCTATTGGTATTTCTCAAATGAAACAAAATAATCAGTTACTCAAAAAATTGTTTAACTTGATGTAATTAATGCTGCACCTGCTTGAAGTGTCGTATCTTCAGGTTAACGGACAAGCTTCTAATTAGTACAGAACATGAAACATTTTGGAAAAGACTTTAGGGCTGCTTAGTCAGAATGGCTAACAACTCAAAAATAATTTCTTCTGATGGCAGGAAGGCTATTGATACATTCATGCTGCAGGCAGGTTGCAGATTAGAAGGATTTGAAGTTATCCAAATCCAGATGTACAGTTAGAAATGCTTAGACAGAATGAAACACACTACGTATCTTTTAAAGCATACAACCATTTTATTTTTTTTTCTGAAAAATCACAGGAAGATATAAAAAACGCCAGCAGCTTGTCTTTCCTTGTAAATCATCTGTAATATTTAGTGTTCAATTTTTTTCTTATCTTACATATTTAGTTTAAAAAAAAGCCCTGCAAAATATGAAACAGGTTTGCAGTTAGCTCCAATACTTACTGCTGTTGCTGCTCTCATCCATACTGTCTAAACGAGCAACATTTTTTTCTGGTTTAAGCAATATTGTAAATGTAAGCTGAGGAAGTTGCCAGCTGGCTTGACCTAGCATTATTAGACTCGAGCTTAGGCTAAAGGTCACAGAAGTTCTTTATGTGAAGCATGTGTGTAAGTGGGAAAGCAGTCTTTTGCTGCAAAAAGGTGGGGGGCTTGCAAGCTTTCCCAGCGCATCCCAGGTCTGAGGATTGGCACAGGGACTGTAAAGGAAGAGCAACCCAGATGCCTAAACCAAGCCATATGGTGCCTGCTGCTGTCAGGAAAAGAAAGACAATTATAGACCAATTAATTGCTCTGTATCTTCTAAGCACTAGCTAGTTATGATGTAATCCAAAGAAGGCTGCAATACTATTGTGTTTTATTTTCTACCAAGTCTGTATATTATCTTTTGCTATATTCTGTCCAAATAGAAAAAAATCTGTTCTTGAGATCCTGCAGTTGCTTTTGTTTTCACTTGAGACAATGAAAGCTTGATCTGTTATTGACCAATAGCTGGCTTGTGGAAACATCAAAATCTGGACGAACAGCTTTAGCACTTCCCTTAAAACAATTGGCAAATGTCACTGTCACTTCTCTGTGAGTTAGTGTTGCAGGGTATTCATGGAGAGCACCGAATGGAAGATCTCAAGACCTCAAACACATTATAGGTGTTTTTTAGTTAATGGAGCATTTAAATCCTAACAAAAAAGTCGATTTAGGTTAATCTCAAGTGCTTAATCTGTGCTCCTGCATTGCAGACTGGTGAATCATAATAGAAGAGTCTGGGGTCTGACTGCACTGTTGCATTTCAGACCTTGGTCATAGAGGAAAACTTGAAGTGGAAGTGGTGGTGAGCTTCAGAGGTGAACGTGTCCTGATTCTGTTGGGCTTCACAACAGTAAGCTGTTTGCTTGGCAGTGAGAAGTGATGCTGAATGCATGGAAATGGGGTTTTTTGGGACATGGTACAGCTATCACAACAAAAAGAGGTTTTAGTATGAGCATGGGAAAATAAAGAACAATACTTCCTGGAGAAACCCTTTTCAGTGATAAATGTCCAATGATCAAAAGTGAAGCACCCTTAAAAAAATCCAGTTGACTTCTGAGTGCCAGCAAGAAATATACAGAGTGTTACCATTCTCTGTATTTGCAAACAACTGAATGGAATTCTTCCCTTTCCAGCAAGGTGGCTGGAGCACCATTCAGAAGTCACTTTGCAAGTGCAAATAGCAGCAGAAGACGGCAACTTGCATAACCAGCATCAATAGCTAGGTAGCATTTCTGATTAGGCTGTCTTTTTAATCCTGTTCCAAATGCATCATTATTTCATGTTTGTATTACTGTGATGCATAAAGATTTAGTTAAGGTAGGATTCTTGTAACTTTGTGCTGCATGGAGATCACAAGTAGCTCAGCTGTGCTGCATAGATGTTCTCTGCTGCATGTCAGAAGAGTTGACATGCAGCAGAAAACATAAACCTGTCTCAAAGTCTTCTTTTCCTGTGTTGGGATGCTATATGATCTGGTCCTTCATATTTTGCTCTTACTTTGTAGCTCCATTTATCCTTCTTTTCCCTTTCTTCCCTATAAGGCACAGCTAATGAAATACCATATACCCTTTCCTCTCTTCTTTTTTTTCCCCCTTCTTCCTTCCAGTTCTGGTGAGAACTATTACCTTCAGGCTTTGCTTAGTTATTGATGTGGAAAGGCAAAATATCTTGTCTTTCTATTACTCACTTTTTTATTGAAATACTAGAAGTTACTATGGTTAGTCATCAATATTTCCATTATAAATCTTTTTCATAAACTTCTGAAACTGTGCTCAGCTAGTGTAAAACAAACAAGATCTTAAGTGGAGGAACAACATTTCATGAGCATACTTTTCCCTATCTATGAAATATGATAGGCTTGTCCAGAATTCAGTTATGCAATTGGGTAGGAAACTTGCCACAATTAGGTACTAAAAAAATCTTAAATTAGTTTTTTTAAACTTTAGTTTTTAGGAGTTTTATTTTAATTTATTTTGAAAGTTAAACTTTAGAGAAAAATGAGTTATTTATTGGTTGCGTTGAGAAAGCTTTCTAGAATCCTGTTAAAAACAGATAAAGTGAAAATCATTAAAGGGTGTCCAACTGTGACAGTTTAAGAGATTAAACTGATTGATTTCCACTTGATTAATTGTCATGCTGTCCCTTCAGAGGCATTTATAGTATCAACTTAATTGAATGTACTTTTTATTTTCTTTTGTTTCAGACACTATCAGTCTGCAAAATGATGATTACACAGATTTTCATTTTCCATAGAGAATGTGAAGATTATGAGCTGAAGTAAAACATTGGCAGAAATCTCTTGAGAATTTTGCCTTTTCTTCTTCTCTTTGAAGGATTATGTTTACAAAAGATTGATACTATCAAGTGACACTTTTTTGAAATAATTTAAAATAAACAAAGAATAAAGCTGTATTTATGCTCAGAGAAAACTGGATCAACAATGAGGCCAAAGACTTTTCCTGCTACGACATATTCTGGAAACAGCAGACAAAGGTTGCAAGAGATTCGAGAAGGTTTAAAGCAGCCATCCAAATCTTCAGGTCAGGGACTGCCTATTGGAGCAGGCAGTGAAAATTCTCTGGACCCTAAGATTTTAATAGGGAAGGATGCTGCAAGGCAGCAGCAGATGAGACAAACGCCCAAGTTTGGACCATATCAGAAAGCTCTGCGAGAAATCAGATATTCTCTGCTGCCCTTTGCTAATGAGTCAAGCACCACTGCAGCCGTGGAAGTCAACAGGCAGATGCTCCAGGAACTGGTGAATGCAGGTTGTGATCAGGTACGTATGAATTGGGAGGGGGGGTTGGCACTGCTGTCAAAACAAGTTTATACTCTGGACTGAAGAAAGGATTTTGGTGGTGGCTGTCAAAATCGTGGAAATGCATTGATTCTTCTGGCAGTCGTATTGCTGTATGAGCAGCAGAGTAGATGGACTTAGTGAAGACAGATGTGCCTAATGTGGGGTTCATTTATGTTAACGACTGTCATGGTGACCTCTAGGATTCCTCTATGATTTCCCCAGTTGATATATGAGACTTCTTTATCTTTCTTTTCTTCTTTATTTTTTGTGTCTTCATTTTGTTTTTTCATTTTCTGCAATGTTTAGTAACAAGCCTTAGTTGTGAGTAATAGGGTGGAATTTTGTCTAGCACATCTAAGCCCAGCTCACTGTCAAAAATAACTGTAAGAAATGATAGACACAATATCTGGTATTTGAAGAATCTTGCTGTTGGCCAGAAGCAGGAGTGCTTGAATGAATGTTCAGCTGACTACAATGATTCTGCTTCTATTAAGAGGTAGTAGCACTGCTCAGATCAGAGACTTGATATAGAGATACCTTTTTTTGTCATCCTGGGATTGGTGCTAGAATATATTCTTAATTCAAAGACCTTTCACATGGTGCAGAAGAGTCTTTTGACTTTTTGTTGAGCTGCATTCATCTTGTTTGTGCTTCCAGTGTTGGTATCAACTTTCGCATCTGTCCAGGAGTAGTTAAAAATTTTGCTTTTTAGAGAAAAAGTGCTGGTTTCGGTTCAGATTCTGAGTGTCGTAGGAACACTTTTATTTCCCCATGTGATTGAGTAGCAGTTATTGACAAGCTGAAACATTTCCATTTATAGTCCTTTATACAAATTGGAGAGATTTAAAATCAAAGTGCTTTCAGAGGCATCTCTGATTTCAAAACTTAACCCCTATTCACTCGTGGCAGAATGTGAGTCTCTTGACTCTCCTAGACTACATTCTGATTCTGTATAACAAAACTAGCATCAAGCATTATTATAAACAGTATGCATTTCCCTGGAGCTATATAAATATTAATTAGTGCTGTTTCTATGCCAAAGAGTTTATGCTATACAAGATAATCAGAGCTAGAATAGATTGCATATCTAATGAGAAGTGCTGCAGAACAACTAAACACATCCTAGTCCAGTGAACCACGATGCTATACTGAATTATTTAACTAGAGGAACCAAGGATTTTCTCTGATCTCTAGTATGCCATGAAAACAGTGTGTTTTAGAACTTGAGCCTCTGAATTTCCCTAGCTGTTTAGGATGGGAACACTCCCTGTGCATACGAGCCAAGGTTAAATGAGCACAGCTGGATTCTGGATTGGAAATGCACATTTGGTAGGTTACAGGGACAAATCGTTCACACTTAGAACTTGGCTTGTTGGACTGAAATCTTGGAAAGTACTTTGAGCACACTACAGCATAGTAATGTTAAGCCAATGTATAAAACAAAAATATCTGAACACCTGTTAAAATGTCTTGGTGTTCAAAGCAATGTAATGAAATATGTGTAAATTTTCTTTATATATTCAGCTATTTTGACTTCATTGTTCATAGAAAGGTATTGCTGCTTCCAGAGCATTAAACCCAGTTCTGACTGATGTGGAGGTTTTTGCTCCTTAAATTTTGCTCACATTTCACTCACATTCTTGGTTGGTTGGGCTTTTTTTTGTCCTTCCTCATTGACCATGATACTTCATCCTCCCATTTGTTGTTTCTCCCTAGCTGTGACTTGTCGCCTGGCAATGGCATTATTGGGCCACTAGGCTTAACCAGGATCACATTTGGCTAGAGTCCAAACAGAGACTAGAATTCTGTGAATAAAAATGCTGAGCTTCTTAGTGTGGGTCCAGACCATATGAAGATTCATTGTCCTGAAGGGTTGTGAATGAGTGGAGCTTCTCTACATGATGTGAATGGTATCTGACCTTGGAGATGGCATGGTGTAGAGTGACAGACCTGATTACTACCTCTAGATTCTTCTTTTTCCCCTGGTGCCTGAGCTGTTTTGAATCAGATGCTGAACTGTTTCATATAATGATGTGTGGTAAATCAGTGGTCCCTGCTTGTGAATTCAAAGCCTTCAAATGCCTACCACGTGGACGTCTTCTGTAGTCCTTTAGGCAGCTAACAAATGTGATTTAACAGAGAAGTGAAGGCAGCTTCAGTTTCTTTGGAGATGTTTTATTTACCCCTGAACCCAATGCTCCTGTGAGGTTGGTAAATGGCATTGAAGCCCACACCCAACCTTCCCCTTTTGAAAGCCAGGAGCAGCCGTTTTGAGGTTAAGGATTTCAGTCTATCGACAGCTAATGTTCAGCTTGAGCCTTCGGCTAGAGCAAGAATACAAAGTCTTACCCCTTCTGCTCCTGCTTCATGGTACACAAATCAGCTGTTCAGCAGCTGCAAGCATCTTGAAGTCTGGCAGTTTGTCATAAGAAGCTGTAATCATGAGCATTCTAGGAAGCTGTGAGGAAGGACTAGAGGGCTGAAACACTCAGTTTGATCTTATGGGAACTCCATTTTCCAGCTGGATTTGAACTGATGCTTTTTGGTGTTCTAGATGGAACACTGAAGAGTAGCTCTAAACTTGTGGGAAATGTTGTGGTGGACACCATGCAAGGATCAGGATTCTTCTTCAGTCTGTTTATTAGGCCACAATAAGGATTTTTGGAAGGGTGAAGTAGTGAAAATTGAAAAGGGAAAGAATTTTAGAGGCTAGGGAAAGGATACTTCTATTTAATACTCTTACTAGCTCTGCTCATCTGTCATATCTGTAGCATGGGTAGATTTTAGCAACAACCATTTCACATCCTACAAGATATAGTGCTTACTGGGGTTTGTAGCTCCCTGTTCTGCCAAAAATTACTCTTAAGTTTTAAGATTAAATTGAAATTGGTTTTATTAAATAAAAAGGAAATGTAACATTTTATTACTTTACTTTTGCTCTATGAAAGTCCCATACAGCCAGGAACTTAATTATAAACCAACTGGTAGACTTAACAAGTATATGAAATGCAGCGTAATTCATGAAGTAAATACCAAATTCTTGTGTCTTTCAGTTGCAGTCATTGGTGTTACATGTGAAAACAGACTTTTTTTTTTAATTGGTTAGGAAGTTGCCATTGTTATTTTAAATTACATGTTTTCTTCCAGCAAGATTTATATTTCAGCCATTGTGTAGTTTATCCTTTTATAGTGTAATCTGATCCCCTAAACTTAATGGGGACTTCACTGTTGATCTGAAAGAAGCCACGATTACATCTTTTTTTTTTTAAGAGAGAAAAAACAAAGTAACACACATAATTAGTCATTGTTTTTCTGAAACAAATGGAGCAACTTGTCTGTTGTTTGCTTAAGTCATCTTTTCAACAGTAATTATTTAGTGAGTTTCAATCAAAAATAATTAGTGCAGCCTAAATAGTTTTGAAACTCAGAGAACTTGACTGCAAAAGACCAGGCCTTTCTCGTTGTAAAAGGTTGAAGACAAAAGCATACCTAATATGCCATTCTTTAGTAAATGAAAGTTTTTGGGTTTGGAAGTGTAACTTGCAGTCACTATAGGGGGGGACAAGGGTATGGAGTGTCTGTCGTGTGGTCTGGAAAACCACTGAAATCACCTGGGGCAACTGAGTGGTGGTTGGGGTGTGGTGGTAAATGCAGCTGCTGTTGTGGACTGAGTGTTTCTAATGAATAGATGCAATTGAGTGTGTGATCAGTGGCATTCCAACAACCTGAATGGGCTGTACTGTACTTACTGTACTTCCTTAGAGCATAAACAGCCACTGACATTGTAATTTAGAGTGGGCTGCAGCAGTTCTAGATGAGCTGTGGAACGTTACACACTTGTCACTTCTGTGGTTTTTCTCTTTTTTCCCTCAAGCAAACTTTCCTTTGAGCAAAGTGTGCCTTTTCTGGGTGAAGATTTCTAGACATGATTTGTTTGGGCAGCTATTTTTAAGAAAAAACCCATGGTTTACGATCTTTTACAGGCTACATACTGCCAGTAGCATGCTATCTGCTGTACAACTATGAATATGTGAAGTGAGGAAGTTCTTATGTTTCATTTTCTCCAGAGGCTTTTATCTGAAGTAAAACATGTAC